>JAQZBX010088392.1:0-12747 GCA_029593785.1 Cabassous unicinctus
AAACATCTAAATCTACATATCTTTCTATATAGAGTACTCATACTTATGAATATATAGAAATTTACACATTGCACACACAAAAATATACTGAGGTTTATGTCTTTGCATATATCTATATCTCTCTCTATACATTGGAAACACAAAAATTTATCTTCCAAAATAAATATTTTTGAGGGTAAAACATAGTAACAGTATGTTTCCATATATGTTGTTAGTATGTTACATTATCAATAATAATTGAACTGGTAAAAGTGGTATAATCTGGTCATGTCTTAAGTAAATGTGAATCTATCTTCACTGAACTGATGTCATATCCATAGCCATAGCCATAATCATAGCCATAGCCATAATCATAGCCATGTTCTTATCCATATCCATAGCCATAACCATATGTATACCTATATCCATTTATATCTATATTTGTAATCTATATCATCTGTATTATCTATAACATTTATATTTATAAGTGCATTTATATCTATATCTTTATCATACTACATGTGGATATTCCTCTTTCTTTCTTTATTTTTATTGCCTACCTGCTGATGTTCTTATGTCTCCTTAACTTTACCATTTCACTCTTCCTCCTCTTCATCTTTGGTTTCTGCTTACTCTCTATTTCTCCACTTTTCCCATTTTCCTGTGACTACATCCACTCTTGTTTCCATTTTTCCCTCTTGTAGAGTACTTACTTTTCTGTATCTCTGGTCTTAGATGTGTCATTCATATGACTACATTATTTTTATTTTGATGTCATCCATTATTTTGAAGTCATCATTTCAAAATTTAAAGTATTTTCTACCACACATGCACATATTTTCTCATCAGATACCCTGTATTTTTGTTTTGTTTTTTCCAAATATTCAGAATGCTGAAATCAGGCACTGTTTTTTTCTTGAAACTCAGCACTTGCATTCATAGTGAATAGAGAGCTGTCATTTCTGACTGTGGATTACTCAATATTCTCACTTGATTTTCTCATCCTGTCACCTCCAGAAATACAGTGGTTATGTAATTTAGAATTTTAAGTCAGCAACAATATATAATATTTGACCAAATATTCCCAAACACTGTGCAATCCTATTGCTTCCAAAAAATAGTTTCCAGTGTGGTGATCAAATTTATTTGTTTTCTCACAGGCAATATCAAACTACACTGTATTTGTTGACTATTAACCCTCTAACTTTCAATATCTTCTTTCTTCCTCTTAACCACATTCTTTCCTTCCTTTATGACTAAGTGCAGTGATCCCATCAATAATGAAGTGTTTTTATGTTATTCAAAGATGTACAGTGCCCTCCTCCTCTGATCATTTAGGATTTATGCTCTAATAGCCTTATCATATGTAGTTTTGTCTCAAAAGCTACAGACTATACACACTTTGAGATGCCATGCTTTAGGATTGAGTACATTTTCTAAATCTCAGTAATGTCCCTATATAGAACTTCAAATACGTTCCGGAACTATGTATAGTAGCTGATCAAACAGCTTTTACTTAGATAATTTTTGACCAAATATCTGTTAATTAGATTTAGACAGAGTGGAAAAATCCATGTAAGCATGAAAAATATGCTGTAATAATTGTATATGTTTCTTATTTGTTTTGTTTTAAGCCTTCATTCTATTCTCTAAAGCAGAGTTTTATGTATTAGGAAAGATTGAAGTAAAATTCTCACTGCATAGAAAACATAATGGAATTTCTTAAATGAAATAGATAAAATTGAGTTAAACATTTAAAACTCAACCAATAATTCAATGTAGCTGAAATTCAAATATTTATTTAATAATCATCATAATTTTAATGATTTTACTGCACAAAAATGACTATAACATTGTGATTATATATGGGTTATGCAAACCAATATGAAATATAAATTATGTCTTGCCTGAACAGTGTGATTCTCATTAAATCTAACAAAACTTAGGCCTTGATTTCACCAACAAAGAAGAGATATTTTGAAAACTTTTTTAAAAAGTTGTAGACTTTTCCAAGCATATGAAATTATACTATCTCTGTAGAATAATAAAGTTGATTAAATCATGGTAATTATGGTTTCTTCTTCTTAAATAAGAGAAATGTCCTTGAAATACAAGAAAAAGGGTATGATTACTCTCTAATTCTATCTTAAAATGTATGCCGGAGAATTGTTCAGAATTAGACAATTTTTAACAAATTTTTTTTATTTTTATTTCTGTAAAAAGAAACTTAGATTACATAAATGTTACACAAAAAATATGGGATGCTATGTTTCTGGGGCAAGGTCTTGCCTTATTAACAGCTCAATATTGAGAAATAGATACTGTTGAGCTTTGGGACTTGAAATCTTGCACAAACCATGGGGCAACAAATGACTGTAGGACCAAAACTGACATCCGACACTGCATTTTTTTTAAATAAAATTTTTCAGAAAAATACTTAGATTACATAAATGTTACACAAAAAATATAGGGATTCCCATATGCCACACCTCACACAACCTCTCACAACCTCCCACATAAACATCTTTCATTAGTGTTGCGCATCACCTGCAATGGATAAACACATCCTGGGGCTTGGCCATTAAGCATGAACCATAGTTCACATTGTAGACCACACTCTCTCCCACACAGTTCTGCATGTTATATGATGATATAAAATGGCATATATCTGTCATTGCAATGTCACTTAGGATAATTCCCAAGTCCTGAAAAAGCCCCTGTATTACAACCCAAGAGCATCTAGTGGCCACTGGCTCCACATCAATCTTGTAATTTCTCCCATTGCATGAATCACAATATGTCTATAGTTGAATACCAGTAAGTCCACTCTAGTCCATAGCTCTTCCCCCCATCCTGAGGAGTCTAGGATGGTGAAGTCCACTCCACCTCCATTTGAGAGAGGGCTTATATCCCATGGGAAAGATGGATGGGAATATCCTGCCTGCAGCTGCAGACTCTCTCCATTCCCTGGGATGGGCATTATCCATCATCATATCCCCGCCAGTTGTCCTGGGTGTGTCCAATGAGCTGTAGAGTAGGAGTTGCAGCTCAATCAAGGTTCCAGCCCCAGCTGGCACATAGTCAGCCTCAAGTCTCTGGACATACACCTAAAACTCAAGCACCAAATTTATGTTTGAATAGAAAGGACAGATGAGCCATGTGCAGGGAAGACATTGTTGATTCCAACTCTGTCACTCTCAGGAGCACAAAAAACAAAGTAGGGCCCACTGGCAAGGTACCAAACTCTGGAGCTATCTGCCCTGACATAAGAACTGGGTGTCCCCAGAGCCCTCAGGAACCCAACTATTTGGGGTGATATCTGCTTTGGAATTCTATGAAATTCTACTGAGATGTGCGTAAGTGTTACCTCTGGGATGACCTCCTGACTCATATTGAAGTCTCTTAGCCATATAAACTCCTTGGTCTTTAACTTTTTCCCCTTTTATTCAAGTTCTTTTCCAATCGCATGGCCAGTTGGCACTTGGTATCAATCCTTCGGTGCCAAGGAGGTTCATCCTTGGGAGTCATGTCCCAGGCTGGGAGGAAGGTAATGCATTCATATGCTGAGTTGTGCTTAGAGAGAGGCCACATTTGAGCAACAAGGCGGCTCTCAGGAGGCAACCCTTAGGCATGCCATAACAATAGGCTAAGTTTCAATTTCAAGAGCAAAGACTCATAAGGCTAGTCATCAATATCAAGGGCCCATCAGGGGATCATCCTCCTTTGCCAGTCACTGCCCCTGCTCTTGGGGGTCTGTTGATGCTCCCTTAGAAAATGTGGCATAGCTCTCCAGGATGGGAATCCAGTATTCTGTCATTTATTGAGTGATTCTCCACCCACTTTGACAATGCCATGTGAACATTTGAACATTTTTATATACCTTGTATTTATGCTCAGGTGAACTTCCTCCCATGTATCTCCCATTCCTGACACCCCAACCCAATGATCTTCTCCCGCCCCAGATGTAACACTTCTGTTATCCAAAGCTTCTTCAAAGATGAAGCCATTACAATAGCTGAATACCATTAACAGGAAAATGAAATAATAATGATAAGTTTAAATGTAAGAAATAAAATACATAAAAATTTAAAAAAAATAAAAATTAAATTAAATTAAATGTTTGTGATATTAAAAAAGGAAAAATATTTTTAAAAATATTTTTTTGACCTTTTGCCTTTCATTACTGCAAATATCTGGTGTCCAGTCTGCACCATAGCTCCTTCCCCCTCTCAACCCCAGTGTCTCACTATTTTTCATTTTGTTTTCAAAGAAGTTTTAGGTCACAGCAAAGTCACACACAGAATACAGGAGACTCTCTTATTCCAAACATTCTTCCCCTTTCCTCCCCCCCACCATATTAATTCCTTTTTATATGTGGATGGTAGCATTGTTATAACTGATATACAAATAGTGAAACATAGGTACTAAACACTGTCAATATTTTACACTATGATTTACATTTTAGACCATACAATTTTATAAATCTTGATGATATTTACAATGTCCTGTGTCCATCACTGTATAGCAATGAAGAACATTTCTACTGACCACTAAATATCCCCTGTTTGATCTAATCTATTCCTCCCACCCCATCTCCCCAAGACCCTCCATGACCCCCTGGCTTGACTCATTGGATGACAGGAATCATGGTTACATTCAAGAGGTCTTGACACACTGGTTTGTCCTCCCCTATTAGGAACCACCCTTGCTCTTGAGAGACTCCCACCTGTCTACTTCTGAACAAACAGGTCCTCCCAAAGATGGGTGTCCAACTCCTTCCAGCTAATTATGTGGGTCTTCACCCATTGGTACAACACGTTATGACAGAATGAGCACCCTCACACTCCCTAGAAGCCTGCTCCAGGTGCACCCTGTCCCAAATGCCCCCCCTCCCAACCAATACCCTAAACCAGTGACTCTTCCTTGTCATTGCCATAAGAGCATACCCACCTCTGTACTTTCAACCTCATACCCACAAATCCCCAGTGTTCACTTGGTTCTTCTCCCAACCCTCCCCCCAGTATCCTGGACCTTCTGACCCACCCTTCCCAATCTACCCACCTATCAACCCTGCACAACTAAACCCAGTAATATCACTACTCTCCTGTCCTATCTCTTCAATACACAACTACACTCTATCACTTTACTATAGATTACATCTATATGGGTGATGGCTCACAACCTTCTCTTCTCTTTCTATTTCTTGTAATTCTATCTTATAGATAATACCTCTCTGAGACTGCTCAATTTCCTTACAGAATTAGACATTTTAAAATCATCATATATTAAGCTGAATGAGATTGGTAGACAGCATACTTCCCTAGTCTTGGTTAAATGGGACAATCTAAATCTAGAGATGGTAAAACTTCGGTGATGCTAATTTTTTTTTTCTTGAAGAAACCATGTGTGGTACTTTGGGGTTTTTGTGGACCCTCCCCCAAAAATTTTGTTCTAAAATTAACTGTTTCCTACAAGTGTTAACTAATAGTATGTGAGACATTTTTATTATTTCACTTCAGTTAAGGTTCTTTGATTAGATTAGTTGAGTAGATTGACCAAGGATGGGTCTTGATCCTCTTAAAATAGTCCTTTATAATTGGGTAAATATGGGGAGAGGATGTTGCAGAGACAGAAAAAATGACACGGGATCTCAGAAAGGGACCCATAGAAACTGAGTTAAAAGTCCTCAGACAACTGCCAGAAGCTAAAAGCAGCAATATCTGGAGGAGAAGGGAGACATCACCATGTACCATGCCATGTGATTGAGAAATCTACGATCTCCAGAGGTTTTTTGGGGAGAAAAGCATCACCTGATGATGTCTTCATTTGCACATTTGCACAGCCTCAGAAATGTTAGCTTCTTTTTTTTTCATTTAAAAATTCATTGAAGTATATCATTCATACATAAGTGAACATAAATAATAAGTGTATAGTAAAAGTTGTGAACTTATAAAACAAGTATGCAAATCATCATACAAGGCTCGCATATATCATCTCACCACCAACACTTTGCATTGTTATGAAGATTTTTTACAAATTATGAAAGAGCATAATCAAAACACACTTACTAACTATAGACAATATCTTACATTTGATGTATTTTCCCCCAACCCATCTGATTATTAAAACCCTATAATAGCATTATATAGTTGTTTTATTTCATTAGAGAATGTTCTCATATTTGTTGTTATCCACAATCCATATTCCACTACAGGATTCACTGTTTTATACAGTCCCATGCTTTGTAAAATCCATTCACAGTGTATACTCAATGGCTTTCAATGCACCACAGAGTCAATTTTAGATCATTTACATGACTATAAAAGGAAATAACCCATACGTCCATGTACACCCCCACTCTTGTCCTTCAAATTGATATAATATCTTCCTTCCAATTGCTGCAAAATTATTACAATATTGCTGTTAACTGTCATCCATAAGGTACTTTAGTCCTTAAAACTTTGTAAAAGAAAAACATTGTTATATTTATGCTATTAACCACAATCTTCATCCACCACTGAAAGCTCTGTTGTACAGTCCCTTGATTATTCTCTAGTTTTCTTTCATTTCCCTTTGACATTCACAGACCACCCTTTTTAGCCACAATAAAATTTATAAATCATCAGTGTTTTAGTACTGTAATGTGTTACCACAAATCTATACATTTTCACACTTAGTTATTTAGTTAAGAAAAACTTCACGTCATTTAGTCACTTAGTCATTTAGTTAAGAAAAAGTTCACGTATCTAGGACTATCAAGTTTTTAATATACTGTGTTACATTCATATCCATAATTGCCCTTTAGCTCTCACTGAATAGTTCAGAGAAGTTTTATCCCACTGTCTTCTTGTTTCTTGTCTCATAATTTAAATAGGTTGAATTTTGACTACAAATGCAAGAATCCCAAATAGCCCCTGGGTTCTCAGAAACCCATCAACAAATAGAGGCATCTCAATGTAATAAACTGCTTGTTGACAAAATCTCAGGTGTGTCTCTTCACCTGGTGGACCTGTTTGGAAGACCTGTATTTGTTGTTAACCTGTCAATTAAATATGTGGTTCTACATCTTTAAAATTGCAGGATGGATTTAGTGCCCAAGAGCCATGATTAGATGCAGAAACTGGGAGGCAGAGGGCCAGAAGAGAGTTCTTACAGCAAGAAGATTCTGCTGGCTCAGCCATAATCCATTCCCTTTCTCTGCATGGTTTCATCTAGTGCCATTTTGTTTTGGCACCAGGGATCTGCTTTAGGTGGACTGAGGGAGTAGCAAAGTCTCTTTATTCTTTTCAGCCTACTTAAGTATTAGGTAATAAACCAAAATGATAGAAGTGATATTTTATTTCAAGCTTTTAATAAGTAATTGTATTGTTTTTAATTTCTGTGCTCAGAGTTAGATTTGAACTATATTTGATTGGGTGAAAGAATCCAGATAGATCTGTGCAACTAGCTTCCTTTTTGCCATGGTCTTCTGCATTAAAATAGTGCTAAGATAAAAATTATCAGCAAGAGTGATATTAGTATACAGAAGTAGTTCAATATTATTGTAAAAATACTGGAGTCAGTATTAAAATGGCTAAGTCTTAATCCCAATAACAAAGTGAACCTTTACTCTGTGAAAAAGTAAAGAGTACCTGAAACACAATAAGGATATTTTAAAAAATAATGGAAGCAACAATTCTGGTTAACATTAAGTTTCTATTGATAAATTTGTGAACTGAGCTTCAAATTATTTATTGGATTACTATCACGGGGCACTTTCTTATGGCATTGAAATAAAAGAACAAATACTAATATTTCACAATTGGATAAAATGAGAGTTATAAAAAATCACTTCATAAACTGCAGATTATGGAAGTTCTAAAAAAGGTTCTTTTTGCAAATTCTATATTTGTTGATAAGACCCAAATAGATTTTTACATGCCAATTTTTCAGATACCAAGATCATTTTCTCCCAAATTTAAGTTCTCACAAAAGGACAAAATTGGTTAAGATTAGTTTTAGGTAATATTGCTTAAACAAAATATTTGATGAGATACTAGATACTGGTATTTTTGCTAAGATTGTATTGTGTGGTACATATTTTTATGAAATCTGGTTGAACAAAAGTGCAACTCCTTTTTAATGTTATCTGAATATTTTGTTTCAAAATTCTAAATGAATTTGTACTGTCTATCATCACATGTTGAAAGCACTTAAACAATCTTAAATACTCAGTCTGCTTTCCATTAGGAATATGATTATTTCTCTGAGGAGATAGTCTACCAAATGTCTCCCCCAACTTTGAAAATGAGTCCTTGAAGGAAACATAATGGCTCCTTTATGGAAGCATGTTTAAGAATGTTGTAAAATGATGTCCAAATATTGGTCAAGAAGAGGGGTAAGGTTAGAGTCAAGGTCAGGTTTAGGGTTGACTTGATTAACTTAATGAATAACCTCCTGCTAGGAATATTCTTCAAGACTTGCTCAAATCATCTTACATATTTGGGCCTCATTTTCTTCATCTGGAATATAAGATTGGGATAAAATTATTTATTTCATCTCCTACTCACGTAACAATGTAATATATAATATATAACATGATATAATTATGTATAATAATATGATAGTATAATGATTTATTTCTATGTCAGTTTTTAAAAAAATTTTATTTTGAAATAATTTCAAACTTACAGGAAAATTGCAAAAATAATAGAGAAACAATGCATAGAACTCGAATGCACCCCCATGCAGATACCCAGATTTACCAACTATTAGCATTTTTCTACATTTGGTATGTCATTTGATCTAATTATATCTATCTATCATCTATATTTATATATTTATATGATCATTCTGTCATCTCTCTGTCTATACATCTTCTAAATAATTGAGAGTATGTTGCATACATCTTCCTCCTCTAATACTTAATGCAGCCATGAATATTTCCTTAGAATAGTAATGATCACTTATGTAGCCATCTTAAGTACAGCTATCAAGTTTAAGAAATTTAACTTTGATATAAGGCATACAGTCCATATTCCAGTTTTTTGTTTTTGTTTTTTTTTTAGATTGTCCCAATAATGTCCTTTTTGGCATTTTATTCTCCATTATAAGATCCAATCCAGAATCATGGGTTACGTTTAACTGTCATTGTCTCCTTTTATTTTTTAAACTTCCCTAGACTACCTTTGTCAGCCACATTCACATTTATAAATCAGCAGTGTTAGTTATAATCACTATACTGTGTTACCATCAACTCTATTTTGTTAGGTATGAAATACCTCATTGTAATTTTGAGCTGTTTTTCCCTAACAGCTAGTGATGTTGAGCATCTTTTCATGTGTTTTTTGGTCATTTGTGTTTCTTCTTTGGAAAAATGTCTGTTTTCAATCTTTTGTCCATTTTTTTAATTGGATTGCTTGTCTTTTTATCATTGAGATGTATGCTCTCTTTATATAACATGGAGATCAAACCCTTGTCAGATATGTGGTTTCTGAAAATTTTCTCCCATTGAGTAGGCTGCCTTTTCATTTCTTGCCAAAGTCATTTGAAGCACAATATTGAGTTCCTGCTGCATAAAAGAAATTGAACTCCTGCTGCGAAGAAGAGTGGAATATTGCAAAGTTAAGATGGGAAAGAACATGTGATCTCTTTCTCCATGGGACCTAATAAACCTCTTGTGTATTAACTAAGTTGACAAAATGTGATGCATAAAGTCTATTGAATTGTTTTAATACAATAAATGGAATTGCATATCTGTGGGGAAAAAAAACTTTGATTTTGAGGAGTCTCATTTATTTACTTTTCCTTTCTTTGCTGTGCTTTGGGTATAAGGTTTAAGACACCACCACATACCACAAGATCTTGAAGATGTTTCCCTACATATTTTTTTAGGAGTTTTATGGTTCTAGTTTTTATATTTAGGTCCACGATCCATTTTGAGTTAATTTTTGTATAAGGTATGAGATAAAGATCTTCTTTCTTTTAGCTATGAATATCCAGTTCTTCCAGCACCATTTATTGAATAGACTTGTGACCCAGGTGGGTGGCTTTGAGAGCCTAGTCAAAAATCTCTTGACCATAGATGTGAGGGTCTATTCCTTAATTCTCATTTTGATTCCGTTGATCAACATGTAGATTTTTAGGTCAGTACCATGCTATTTTTACCACTGTAGCTATGTAATA
Organism: Cabassous unicinctus; assembly: GCA_029593785.1. Lineage (NCBI taxonomy): Eukaryota > Metazoa > Chordata > Mammalia > Cingulata > Chlamyphoridae > Cabassous > Cabassous unicinctus. The sequence goes on from JAQZBX010088392.1 coordinate 10,144, forward strand.
TGCTTATAATCAGGAAGTGTAAGTCCTCCAACTTCATTCTTCTTTTTAAATATGTTTTAGGCTATTTGGGACCCCATACCCTTGCAAATAAATTTGATAATAGACTCTTCCATTTCTGCAAAAAACAAAACAAAAAAAAAGTTGTTGGAATTTTTATTGGGATTGTGTTAAATTTGGAAATAAGGGTAGAATTGACATCTTAACTATATTTAGTCTTTCAATTCATGAAGACACAGTGTCCTTCCAATTAATTAGGTCTTCTTGGGTTTCTTTTAGCAATGTTTGTAGTTTTCTGAATATAGGTCCTTTATATCCTTGGTTAAGTTTATTCTTTAATATTTGATTCATTTAATTGCTATTTTAAATGGAAATTTTTTCTGTCTTCCTCCTCAGATTGCTCATTAGTGTACAGAAACACTATTGATTTTTTAAAATTAATCTTGTGTCCCACCATTTTGCTGAATTTGTGTATAAGGTACAGTAGCTTTGCTGTACATTTTTTTGAAATTTCCTAGGTATAGGATCATATCATTAGTGAATAGCAAAATACTTCTTCACATTCTATATGGGTGCCTTTTGTTTCTGTTTCTTGCCTAATTGCTCTTGCTAGAAACTCTAGAACAATATTGAACAACAGTGGTGACATTGGACATCCTTGTCTTGTTCCCAATCTCAGCAGAGAAACTTTTAGTCATTCATTGTTGAGTACATTCCTCTTTAAGATGGAGAAAACGGTTAGTACCTATTTCACAGATGTGTTGTAAGAATTAGTCAGTGAGCACACATAAAGCTTTTACAAATGTAATGGTACATGGTAAAAACCAAGTAGATATTTGCTCATATTATTGTTACTATTGTTGTTGTTATTATTAGTCTGTCCCTTATAATTCACTTATTATACGAGCCACATGTCCCACACCAACACCCCTCCAAAATGATTAAAAAGAGAAGAAAATGTAAAAGAAAATTATAAAGAAATTAAAACATAAGCATCAAAACCCTTCCCTTCAAAACAAATCCTGCTAATATTTCCCTAATTGTATTTCTTCAATTCATTCTTCCTACTGTAACGTAATTTTGACCTTTTATACAATCTATTATACTAATCTTCTAACTGGCCTACTTGTTTTCAGTTTTCACCCTTCCAGTCTAGACTACAGATTGCTACCAAATCGTTCCAGAAACACTTTTCATCACTGTCCTACCCTTTTCTATAAACTGAATAGCTCTCTAAAATCAAGCCCCTTCATAATCTGATATGAACCTATAACATCCATATAGATCTTCAGCTACTTCTATAGAATCTTCTACTCAAGGCTTCTTTTGTAACTTTTCTAATTTTACATTTTTGTTTGTCTCAAATCTTTTGGCTAGAAGGAATTAACCTACCTACATTTAAACTTCAAACTTCAGCCTGGACCTTATTCTATCAAAAAGCTTTCCTAGGGTCTTCAGAGATCTCACCCTATCATGAAATTACATTGTTTATTTTCCATCATATTCTCATAATGGACATCTCCTGCTTTAAAAATTTCTTTTATTTACATATTTTATAGCTTTTCCACAATATTTAGCCCCAGTTCCAAATAAATGTATTACGTGATTGATACCTAGAGATTTTTTTTTTCTGCACATATTAAGTGCTCAAATATATGCACATTGGTTGGCCTCTTAAAAATATGAATTTAAGTATGGCTCTGATTCTTAATAGCTTTGTGACATTTGAAAATTTTTCCATTCATGTTGAAGCAAGTGTAAGTTACATTTTATATTAAAGAGGTATATTTTATTTATTTATTTATTTATTTATTTATTTATTTATTTATTTAGGAGGTACTGGGGAATGAACCCAGGACCTTGTACATGGGAAGCAGGGGCACAGCCACTTGAGCTACATCTGCTCCCATGTTATTTTGTAAGAATTAGTTTCTATTGTGCATAATGGTTTTGGGAGCTTAAGTGAATTTGTTGTTGTTTTGCATTGAGAATAGGTAGTTTTAGGAACAGAAATTAAAGAACATTTAAAAGAGCATGTGATGTCCACTCCACCTCCAAGTGAGAGAGGGCTTATATCCCATGGATATAGTGGATGGGATTATCTTGCCTTCAGCTGCAGGCCCTCTCCATTCCCTGGAATGGCTGTTGCCCATCGTCATCTCCTCACCAGGTTACTTGGATGAGGAGTGGACATCACCTTCCAAGTCCCCTCAGGATTGGGGGAGGAGTTGTGGACTAGAGTGGACTTGGTGGTGTTCTGTTGTAGACATATTGTGATTCAAGCAATGGAAGAAATTATAACAGTGAGGTAGAGCCGGTGGCCACTGGACATTTTTGGGGCAGGGAGAGGAGGGGCAGTTGAAATACTGGGGCTTTTTTGGGACTTTGGGGGTTGTCCTGAGTGGTGAAGCGGCGACGGATGTAGGCCATTTTCCATCAGAATATACCATGCAGAACTGGGTGGGAGAGAGTGTGGTCTGTGATGTGAACTGTGGTCTATGCTCGGTGGCAAGGCCCCAGGATGTGTATATCCATTGCGGGTGTTGTACCACACGGATGAGGAATGGTGGTGTGGGATGTTGTTGGAGGTGTGGGTGGTGGGGAACA
>JAQZBX010088393.1:0-12749 GCA_029593785.1 Cabassous unicinctus
TAATGGATAATATCACAACCCCAATGCTCAGGGATGGAGGGGTCTGTGCCTTGGCACTTCTGGAGAAGCTGTCTGCCATTTGAATGTTCAGATAGTGCTTTGGGGAAGTTCTGATTGAATGAATGTATTTTTCATGTGGGAAGAACATGTCTTTTTAAGGTCCACAGGATAGACATTTGGGGATGAATCATGACCCCCCAAAAATGCATATTTAGGTACCAACCTCTCGTCTTACGGGTGTGAACTAATTTGTAAATTGGTCCTTTGAAGATGTTATTAGGTAAGGTGTGCCTAAGTTGAATGAAGGTGGCCTTTGATCCATTATGGTTGAACCCCTTAGAAGAAATGGAAATTGGACACAGAAATAGAAACCATGTGTAGAAGCCAGAAGTTGGAAATCAACAGAAACCAGGATAGTAAGGAGATACTACTGCTGCGTCCATTGCCATGTAACTGAAAACACAAGGTACCCCAATGATTGCCAGATGGCTAAAAGATACCAGCCTTATGAAGAAGCAAGCCTTCTAGCCTCCAAAATATGAGACATTAAATTCCTGTTTTTAAGTCAGCACATTTATGGTATGTGTTTTAGCAGCTAAGAAACTAAAAAGGTATCCTTATTGTTTTAAAAAAAATGTGTAGAAATGCAAAAACCTAGGTTAGACAAAGCATATTAAAGAACAAAGATGGAAAATTTATATATTTAAATTAAATTTATATTATATCAAGATTTAATATAAAACCTAGAATAATTAAGACAGTGGTGTTTTAGTAGAAGAGTAAAAAATTAGACAAAAGTTTGAAATAAATGTCCATATTGATATACTTGTCTTTTTGTCATATAGCCTCCATTACAAACTAGTGGGAAATTTGGTTCTGAAAATAGATATTTTTAGGTAAATTGAATACCCATATGAAAGAAAATAAGTTGCACTAAAATAAATTCAAGGTGGGTCATAACAAGACAGCAATCATGTTAGCCACACTTGAAAAAAATGAGAAAATAGGCATCATTAAAACTAAGCACTTCTTTTAAAAATACATCAAATAGGGATTTTGGGAAGAGGGCATCAGATTAGGCAGTCAGGGCTCAAGTCTCTCACAAAAGAATGGAGAAAGTGCCAAGAGCTGTCCGAGGGACCTGCTTTGGGGGTCAGCAAACCAGGACTGTACTTCACAACTCCCAGAAGTATGAGGGACTGAGAGATGAAGAACCCCAAACAGCAAATGTGGGTTACCAAAGCCCCACAGTGGCTGGGAAGGGGTAAGCTGAGGTGAAACCACTGGCTCACTGCAGCTGACTAAGAGGAACACACATCATCTTCCCTGTCAGCTGTTACAAGGGAAAAGGAAAGGACAGTTGGGGGGGTTTCTTCAGTGAATTCAGCCAGCAGAGCCTGCTTTGGATCTCAGCTCTGGCCAGACCAAAACACAGGAAAATGGAGAGAGATACTCCTCCATGGAAAGGTGTGCTGAGGAGCTGACTTATCCAATAAGGGATTAATATCCATGATATACAAAGAGATCATACAACTCAACAATAAAAAGACAAACAATCCAAATTAAAAATCGACAAAATGTCCAAAGAAGAAATACAAATGGCAAAGAAACACATGAAAAAAATGGTCAATATGACTAGTGATTAGAGAAATGTATATCAATACTACAATGAGATATCATTTCACACCTATTAGACTGTCCTCTATTAAAAATTCAAAAAAACCTTAAATGTTGGAGAGAATGTGGAGAGATAGAAATGCTTATTCACTGTTGATGGGCATGTAGAATGGTATAGGCACTGTGGAGGACTGTTTGGCAGTTCCTAAGGAAGTTGAATATCGATGTGCTGTGTGGCACAACAATACCATTGCTAGGTATATACTCAGAAGAACTGAGAGCAGTGACCCAAATAGACATCTGCACACCAATGTTTATAGTGGCATTATGTACAATAGCCGAAAGTTTGATACAACCCAGGTGTCCATCAGCTGATGAATGGATAAACAAACTGTGGTGTATACACATTATGGAATATTTTGCAGGAGTAAGAAGAAATGAAGTCGTGAAGCATAGGACAACATGGATGAATCTGGAGGACATTATGTTGAGTAAGGCAAGCCAGAAACAAAAGGATAAATATCATATGAGTGTGCTATCATGAACTAAATATATTGTGTAAACTCCTGGAATTAATAATTAAAATATAGATCACCAGAAAATAGAATAAGGGTAGAGATGGAAAGCTGATGCTTAATCTGTACAGAATTGGTTAAAAAGTTGTTTGTAAATCTTGGGAAATGAAATGAAATGTTGTGAGCACATCATGGTGTTTGTGACTAGCAGAGCTATTATATGGGTATGACAGTGGTTGAAAGGGAAAGTCTAAGGACATTTATATTAGTAGAAGGAAAGCTAAAAAATGTAACTAGGGACTGTACACCATAGTGAAACCTCATGTAAAACAAAAATATTAGTGATATTGCATATACAAGACTGTTTTTTACAAAATATAAATATAAATAAACTAAAGAGAAGAAAAAATACAACAAGAAATTGAAAATTTAATAGGTAATTGCACATAACCCAGTTATCAATTAAGCCATTTACTTGAATGGGCACTTCATTGAAAAGATTTCCAAATAACCAGTAAACATATAAGAGGTGCTCTGCATCATTACTCATGAAAAATATGTAATTAAATCAACTAGATACCACTGCACACCCAGCAGAATGGCTAAAGTAAAAGGTGAAAATAAATGGATAATTCCAAGTGTTGAAAAAGATGTGGAGCAACTGAAACTCTCTTACATTGCTGGCCAGATAGTCAATTGGTACAATCACATCTGAAGAATGTTAGGCAGTTTCTTATAAAATTAAACATATACCTATCCTCGCACTGTGATGTTGAAATCTTTATACATATCCAACAAAAATGAGTGTTTATATCCATCAAAAAATTATGTGCAGTAATATTTGGAAATTTTCTTTGTATTAGATAAGAACAAGATTCAAACCAAATTCCAACAACAGTAGTATGTATACACAAGTCATGCTATATCCATTCAATAGAAGTAATGATAAAGCTCTTTAACAATAAAAAGGTATGAACACTGATACACAAAATAACAAGAATAAATCTCACAGACATACTGTGAGGGAAACAAGTCAACACCCATGGAGAAATAGCATATAATATATAATCCCATTCTTATTAAGGTCAAACTCAGGCAAAACTAATTAAAAGTGATAGAAGTTACTAAAACCACATATAAAATATGAATATGCATAAAATTGCATATATAAGACTATTTCTCTTTGAAGCTGAAAAAGTGTATGTTAATACTACAAAATGTTAATATTAGACAATAAAAATTATGCCGTGAAAGAAACCAGACATCAAGTAACCACATATTGTATGATTTAATTTATTTAAAATGTAAATATAGACCCATTTATAAAGATGAAGTCAGATTAGTGGTTATGTAGGGCTGGGGAAGGAATGCTAAGAAGTATGGAGATTTTCTTTTGAAGCAATGAAATGGTTCTAAAATTTTTTGTGGGGATGAATGCTTAACATTGTGATTATCCTAAAAGCCATTGATTATACACCTTGGATAGGTCGCATGGTATATGACTATATCTTAATAAAACTGCTTAATAAATAAATAAATATTGTGCAAGAATAGCCAGAAATAGCAGCTATATACAACAGGGGATACATAATGAGATTGAGCCGTGAAGAATTTTCTTGTTTGTTTGTTTGTCTATTAGTATTATTGAAATAATGAAAATGCTTTAATAATGATTGAAATGATGAATGCACAAATATGGGATTATAACAAATACCATTTATTGTACACTTTGGATGAATTGTATGCTTTATTAATATATATCAATAAATTGATTTGTTTAAATAAAGTGATAGAAGTCAAAAAAGTCCTTAAATTTAACGGTCACTGACTGAGAAGGGACACAAGGGATCCTTCTGAGCTAGTGTTAATGTCCTATATCTCAAACTGGATGGAGGATTACATATAGAAAAACTCAAATATTTGTAAATTTTAGATATGTGATTTACTGAATAACATATATACATGTAAACCATGTACATGCGTGGACACACTATGATAGAGACTGAGAATAAATATTTCAAAATTGCATTCTATAATATTCTTTAATCATAAAGTATTTCTATATATTAATAAAGACAATACTGTAAAAACCCTGGAGATAATGTGAAAATAATACAAACACTCAATTATCTACAGGAAAATTATATGACAGTTGAAGACCTGAAAATTTCATTCTCACTGATGATGTTCATTCTCACTGAGGCAAATGCATATCCAGATAAGATCTCATTTTCATCCTTCATACTTGCAGGGACAAAATAAAATAAAAGTATAGATCGATATTATCCAGTGTTAGAGTGTGGAAATAGGGCCAAATACAATGTTCACAGGACTAAAAATCGGTACAGAACTTTGTGCAACATTTGTCTCAGAAATTTAATTTTCAGAGTAGTATCATTTACAGTCACTGAATAAGTGTCCAAGCAACTATGAACAAAATTATTCATTGCAGCACTTTTTGTATTGCAACACTATGACATTAGAAATGAATGATTGGCAATCTAAATGCTGGCATATGTAGAATATTTATTTCATTGTATCATATTCCTTCCTTTGAAACATGTTCTAGTCAAACAATTAGATCTGAATACGTTGCATGAAGGAACATCCATGACATATTGTTAAAGGATAAAAGAAACATGTAGAAAATTATGCAGAGAATCAACTTATAACTATTATAATGATCTGGTTTTTAGGGGGAAAGGAAGCCTTCTAAATCTCATTCTCTTCCTCCCCTCTCTCCCTGTCTCTTCCTCTCTTTCTTTCCCCCATCTACACCTCCACGTGGTGGTATTGATAAGAATGTGTCAATGGTAAAAAGAATAATTTTATTTTTACTTTATCTATTCCTATAATTTTTTGAAAAATGAAATGAAATCTAAAATAAAAACCCATTATTTCAAAAGTCACTCCAGAAGAAAAAAGCTGCACAGGCTATTATATTGTGGTAGGGAGAAACAAGACACATGCAGCCAAACTTCTCTTAATGTCCCGTTATCACTATATCATTAGTACAGCAAATTTCATATACTATATTATATTAAGTATGAAAATCAAATAATGCATTTTAAAAGATCTTTAAGAATATATAACCAAAGATAATAGTAACTACCTCTTGGTTTGGGGAAAATGATTGTTTTCTTCATGATTTTTGTATCCTCAAATTTCAGCAATAATCATGCATTATTTTGATAATAAAAAATTAAAACATGAAAAATTAAATAAATAGTGCAATATTGTCCCAAAAATCATCTTGCATAACTCACACTTTATAAAAACTTGAGGTTTTTTGATGTAATATCTAGGGAACATTAATCTCAAAACATGGTAAGATTGTAATTCAGCATCTTTTTATCTGAAATTTTGTTTCTTAATAAATAACAAAAAATTGTAAACTATCAATAAGTTTAAAGGTAGCCCTAATTCTTGAAGTCAACATTTATAAATATTTTATTGTCTTTATTTTCTTTCTCACATTTTTCTGTGTATCAATGTTATCATATCTTAAATACAGTATATATCCCACATTTGTCTTTATTATGTAATCATTTTCTCATGTTAAGGAATCTCTTTTCATTGTCATTTAAATGAATATTGTTTAAATTTTGGCATATTCTTTCATGTAATATCTACATTTTCAATTGTGAAAAACCATATAAGAAATTTTATATTAGTTTTTATATAATTAATTTAAGGAATATATAAATTTTCTTTAAAACATTTTTATTCTTGTTGATTTGGTTAACTGAGAGTATACTATTCATAGATTTGAAATAGGTATAAATGATAAAAAGATGAATAAAACTCTCCAATATCTAAACTTTATATGATTAAGTATGTCAAAATTTATCAAAACGTATATCTGTGTGTGAAAGCACTGGGAGTGTGAGTTGAGTAAATAAGGCCTGTCAGCAGTTCCCAAGGTTCACAGTAGACAATCACACATATCATCTCATGCAGTAGCACAATCCAGCCATTGCTTACATGGATATGGATAAAACGCACACAGAAAACAAACACAGGAATGTTCCATTTTATTCCTTAGAAGTGTCTTCTTTTCACTGAATTTGATGGTATAATAAAAAATGTCATTCAAATGCATGAATGACTACTTTATGATTCTGTTTGAATCAAGAAAATCATGTTTGCTTATTTGTCCACATGTATGACTTAAGGTTAGAAGTATATAAAAGACAATAATAAACTTGACAGGTAAATAAGAAACTTGGATAGGGGCTAATGAGATAGCCATAAGCCCAAAGTAAAATGTGTTCCTCCCTCTGTCCACTTACAGATATAGAGATTTCACAACAGCTAACTGGTAGAATAAAGGAATGGGGTTATCATAGATTGAATGAAAAGATAATGAACAAAAGCCAAATTTGAGATGAATGAGATGTTCAAATTATCTAAGTATTTTCAAGCAGATAATAAAAATTACTTCAACAAGCAATTACAATCAGCCTTGAAACAAATGAAAAATAGTCTCAGGAAGGAAATAGAAGATAGAAAGAGGAGGTAATTGGCGATTTTAGAACTGGAAAACACCATAACTGAAGTAAAAAAAAAACAAAAACACAAAAACTCAATGACAGAATAATAAACAGAGTGGAGAGGACAGAGAAAATAATCAGTGATATTGAAGATAAAACAGAATGAAAATGACAAATGAAGGAAACTTGAAACATCATACAGGAGGATTCAACAAAGAAAAAAGTAAAAAATGTGGAGAAAGATGATAGACTTTACTTCTCCTCTTCATTTTTCTAAATTTTATTTGGAAATTGAAGTAAAATTATAACACAGTTTGATGTGGTACTCAATATATGTAAAGGAAATATTTGACAATTATCTTTAAAATGGGGGAGAACAAAGAGACTTAAAAGGAATTACAGTTGGGACACTTTACTCAAACTGGTAAAATGTCAACACAAGTCAAAAGGATAATAGTATGTATAATATAATACTTAAAATGATCATTAAAATATCTATAAAAAGAAATAACACTCCAAAACTCTATAGATCATTCAAGTAAAAGTCTAAAAAAATGTTCAAGTAACCCACGGAATACAGGAAAAAGTTAGTGAAACAAAAAATGCAAGAAAAAACAGAAAACAAAAAATAAATATCAGATAATACTGTCATATCAATTTTACGTTACAAGTAAATAGTGTCAAGTTACCAATTTAAAAAAAGAGATCAACAGAGTCAGACAAAATGACCCATTATATGCTCTTTACAAGAAACTCACTGCAAATATAATGCTACAGGTAGATGACAATAAAAAGATAGAAGAAGATATTACGTGCAAACATTAATCGAAAGAAATCAATACCTGTATTCAAATCAGATAAATTTGGAGCAAAAGCAACTACCAAGAATAAAGAAGGGCATTATGTAAGGATACACAGTTTAGTCCATTAAGAAGACATAGCCTTTGTAAGAGTATGCTTCAAATAATAGAGCTGCAAGATATGTAAAACAAAACCAATAGGCCTGAAAAGAAGGAAAGACAAATATAACATTATGGTTGGAAATGTTGACACCTCTTTATCAACAAGTAAACGAAAAGCTAGAAAGAAAAATCAACAAGGATATAAGCAGATTCAACAACACCATTAACCAACAGTCTTGATCAACATTTTTAGAACGAACCATCAAATAACAGCAGAATACACATTCTTTTCAAGCACCCACAAGACATTTACCAAAATAGAAAATATTCTGTGCTGTAAAACAAACCTCAAGAAACATAAAATAATTGAAATCAACCAGAGTTCTAACAACAAAGGACTCAAACTAGAAATCAGTAATGAAATAAAAATATATTGAAATGAATGAAAATGAAAATACAACATACAAATTTCTTGGGACAAATATAAAGCAGTTCTGTGTGGGAAATTCATAGCACCAAATGTTTACATTAGAAAAGAAGAAAAGTCTCAAATCAATCTAATTTCCAACCTCAAAAATCTAAAAAAAGAAGAGTAAAATAGCTCTTAACAACAAGAAGTAATTAAATAATAAAAAAGTATAAATAAATGAAATTGAAAATAAAAAAAACAATAGACCATATCAATTAATAAAAAAGCTGATTCTTTGAAAACAATAAAATTGATAAAACTCTAGCAAAACTGTTAAAGAACAAAAAAGTGACAAAAAACATCAATCATTGTTGTGAGAAATTAAACAGAGTATTTCACTACATAATATAGCAAAGAGATAATAAGAGAATACCATAAATAGTTTACACATAAAATATACCAACTTGGATGAAATGAAGCAATCCCTCAAAAAATCACAAACTGCCCCAACTCACTTCATACAAAATAAATGAATTATTAAATTCTTAATGAAATTTGATTTATAACTTAAATAATCCCAAATAAGGAAACTCCAGTCTCAGAAGGTTTCAATATGGAATTCTACCAAATGTTTAACAATTTAATGCCAATTCCCTATAACTTCTTCCAGAAAATAGAAGAAGGCAGAACACATCCAAGTTCATTTTATCAGGTGATCATTACATGAATATCGAAACCAGAAAAATCAGACAAGGAATATATACACAGAAGTAGCTCTATCAGGGGCATCCTGCAGCTTCTGGGAAGCGAGCCTCCAAGTGACAGGGCTCCATGTGAAGATTGAACTGAACAACCTTTGCCAAAGAGGGTGTGGCTGAACATACATCCAGTCAACCATTTCAAAAGATGTCAGGATTGAAAACGGAGTTATCTATGAAGGATCTGTGAAAAGTTCTATTGTCTAATGGTTTTAGACCACTTGGAACTGCATACAAAATAATAAAGAATTTGCAAAATTTTCATGATCAGAAGTAATGTCTGAAAAGGAGAGTGAAGGGATGGATTGAAAGAAGAATGACTTCAAGTGCAGAATCATGGAAGCCAATGTCTGGATGGAAGGGATCTTGGGCCAAGAGAACAGACCCATCCACCGGGTGGCCTGTTGTTCATGGAGAGTGTCACCACTCCAAAGCTCTGGGATTGGGGGAGCCTGCTGCCATCTCAATGCTGAGAGAGGGCGGGGCCTATTTAACTTAGTGTTCAGGGAAAGCAGGTCTGGTGAGAAAGCACTTATAAGGGGTAGAACTACTGATCTATCAGGCCTAAAGCACAAAAGAAGAAGCCACTCTAATGGAGTTTGCCCTGCTGTGTTTCAGATTTTTTTTAGGACATGTGACCCCTGTTTTCTTTGCAATTTCTCTCTTCTGCAATGGAAATATTTATACTATTGCTGTACCAACATTGAATATTGGAAGCAGATAGCTTTTTACTAGGTTTAACAGGTCCACTGGTTGAGGAATTTTGCCCTGACATAACTTGCCCATTACTGATTCTGATGAGACATTTTAATTAGCATTGTTTTAAAATGGCTTAAACCTTTTGGGTTATTGTGATGGAATGAATGTATTTTGCATGTGGGAAGAACATATCTTTTTTAAGTCCAGAGGACAGACTTTGGGTATGAATCATGTCCCCCACAAAACGCATATTCAGGTACCCACCCTGGTCCTGTGGATGTGAACTGATTTGCAAATTGGATTTTTAAAGATGCTATTAGTTAACGTCTCCCAAACTGAATGATTGAGGGCTTTATTCCACTATTGTTGAACTCCTTATTAGAAAAGGAAACGGACCCAGGAATAGAAGCCATGAAGAGCAACCCAAATGTGGAACTCAACGGAACCTGGAAGAGAAATGAGATATGGTTGCCTTGTGCATTGCCACTTGAGAGACAAGGCAAGAGACCCCAAAGATTGTCAGCAATCCAGAAGAAAACAACCATGTGAGGAAGCAAACCTTCTAGCCTCTGAAACCATGAGCCCAAATATTTCCGTGTTTAAGTCAACCCATTTTATGGTATTTGTTTTAGCAGATAGGAAACCAAAACATCATCCTTACAATATGTTTGAGGAAACCAAGAGGCCGATTCTAAAATGTATGTAGAAATGCAAAGGACCTAAAATAGAAAAGCACATTAAAGAACAAAGCTGGTAAATTTATACCACCAGATATCAAGATTTAATACAAAACCTAGAGTAATTAAGAGTGGTGTTTTAGTAAAGAGCAGAAAAATAGAAATCAGTTGAAATACATGTCCACATGTATACAGATCTTTTTATCTCATAGCCTCCAGAACAATCTTGTGGGAAATTGATGGAATTTGAAAACAAATCTTCCAGGCTCATTGAATATCCACATGAAAGAAAATAAGCTGTACTAATAGAAATTTAAGATGGATCATAACAAGACAGAAGTCACTTTAATCACAAATGAAGAGAAAATCGGCAAAGTAGCAATCATTAAAATGAAGAACTTCTTCATTTAAAAATACATCATTTAAAAAGTGAAAAGATAATGGGTAATAGCACATGACACAGTTATCAGTTAAGCCATTTACTTGAAAAAGCACTTTATGAAAAAGATTTCCAAGTAGCCAATAAACATATGAACACATGCTCTGCATCATTACTCATCAAAAATATATAATTAAATCAGCTAGATACCACTGCATGTCCGGGTGAATGGCTAAAATAAAAGGTGAAAATAAATGGATAATTCCAAGTGTTGAAAAAGATGTGGAGCAACTGTAACTCTCTTATACATTGCTGGTCAGACTGACACCTGGTACAATCACATCTGAACAATATTTGATAGCTTCTTTTAAAATTAAACATATACCTATCGTAGAATGGAGACATTCTAATCTTTATACATATCCAGCAGAAATGGGTGTTTATATGCATAAACATGTGCAGTATATTCGTAGATTTTATTTGTGTTAGACAAAAACAAGAAACAACCTAAATTCCAATAACAGTAGGATGTGTATGTAAATCATTCTATATTGATACAATTGAAGTAATACAGAAGCTCTTTAACAAAAACAAATGTACTAACACTGGTACACAAAATGACAAGGATAAATTTCACAGACATAATGTCAAGGGAAAGTAGTCAACACATATGAAGAAAGAGTATATTATATAATCCCAGTTTTATTAAGGTCAAACACATGCAAAAATAATTAATGTGATAAAGGCCTGAAAAGAGTTTAATTTTAAGGGATACTGACTGAGAAGTGGATCCAAGAATTCTTCTGAACTACTGGCAATATTCTATATCTCTACCTGCTTGGATGTTTACTTAAGTAAAAACTCGAACAATTATAAATTTTAGATATGTGTGCTTTACTGAATAACATATACACATGCAAAAAATGTGCATGCATTGAATGGGGATAAATATTTTCCAAAATTGCTTCTATGTACTAATAAAGAAAATACAATAAACATCCCATAGGTGAAATGACATATTATTTGAACACAATTCTCTGATGAAAAATTATAAGACAGATGAAGAACTGAAATTTGCTCATTTTCACTGATGATGCTCATTCTTATTGAGACAAATGCAAATTAAGATAAAATCTCCTTTTCATCCTTCATATTTGCAGGGTTAAAATAAAATAAAAGTAAAGATTGATATTATCCAGTGTTAGAAAAACTGTGGAAACAGCACCAAATGCAATGTTCACAGGACTGTAAATCAGTACAGCACTTCATGGAACATTTGTCTCAGAAATTTAACTTTCAGGGCTCTATACCTTACATAAGGTTCTTTGCCTATGAGCAAACTTGTTCATTGCAGCACTATTTGCATTGCAATGCTATAGTAGTATTAATAAATGATAGATAATCTAAATGCCCACAAATAAAATATTTATTTCATTGTAGTATATCATATATTTGAAATACTTTGAAAGCATTAAAATAATCAAATCTGAATACAGTACATGAAAGAATATTCATAGCATATTTTTAAGGGATAGCTTGTAAAAAAATTATGTAAACAGTGAAATTACAAGTATTACAATAATCTGATTTTGAGAAAGAAAATAAACATTCCAAATCTCTTCTCTTTCTCTCTCTCCCTCCCTCTTTCTCCCCCCATCCCCACTTCTACCCAGTGGAATTAGTAAGACGGTGGTAATTGAAAAATAAGAATTTTATTTTTAATTTACATATTTCTATAGTGTGTGAAAAATAATATGATATAAAATGTAATGTCAAAAACTCTAATTTGGAGAAGCACTCCAGATGGAGAAAGCAGCAGAGGCAATGATGTAGTGGTAGGAGAAAAGCAAGGCACATATAGCCAAACATCCCTCTGTGGCCCATTATCTTTCTCATCACCCTTAGCTCAGTGGATCAGGGGAGCACATCCCTCTCCTCATTAAAACTCAAATTATTGCAAGTAGCTTATATTTTTCTCTCATTCGTCATATTTTACACTTCGAACCCATTATCATGACTACACACATGCATTTTTGTGTTCCATCCTTTCAGGTAAAAGGTTGTGTTTAATTTTTTAATCGACTCCCTGTGTGATTTGGGTGTGAGTACCTGAGTCCCTAATCCTTGAACATCCCAATTTCCTAATGATGGCAAATGTCACCAGGGACTTCCATCTATTTTATTTATCTTCCTGACTGTCTAGGTTAGTTCTTTAGTCTTATTGTGACAGCTAACTGTGACTGCAGTTTATAAGAATCTACACTCTACAGACAAAAGGTGAGTAATTTCACTTAAGGTGT
>JAQZBX010088394.1:0-12745 GCA_029593785.1 Cabassous unicinctus
CCTCCTACCCTCTTTTTTCTGTGAGGATTTTCTGCTTCTGGCTTCTTCCCCATGAATGTATCACACCAGGGGGACACAGATGAGGTCAGACTAGAAAGGAGAGTCAATCAAGGAAGGTCTGTTATGCAAATAGAGACTTGATTGACTGAACACACCTCTTGCCAACTTTCTGCCCTGGTCTCTCTTTTCTTTTGTATGCAGCACTCCTTAGCTGCTTGTGTTCTGCCTTGGGTTTCTGCAGATGTCAGTGCCCGTGCATGGATATGCACGGGATTCTAAATCACTGCAGTGAGTGCCTCTGTAGTCTGTATGTGCTGCATGAAGGACCTGGGCTGGCTACATCTTCATGACTTTCAAGCTGCATAGGCCCGACTGATGCAGAGGGTCTCAACTGGCGTATCAGGAAGAAAATCTCTTACCTGACTACTTTTCTTTTTCTTTGAATCAGAATTTGTGGAATCCTTCTCCAGTCTCTATTTTCCTGCATAGTTCTAAGCAAATGGGATTTGTCCTTTTATTCTTCATTTCTGTGGGAAGAATTTCCAGGGGATGTCTTATGTCACCATGTTGATGTCACCCCCATTCATTCTTAACTAGACATATTGCTATTAGTTGTTCTTCTCTTCTTAGAGCCAGTTGACATCTCTTGCCCTAACAAAGGCGCAATCTTTTATTGGTGAGTGGGTAAACACTTTGATACTCTCTCTGACTTTACAGAATTTGAGAGAAATGAATGTAAACCAGGCACTCAAAATGGAGGGATGAAACCAAGGTGTCAGAAAGTCTGGTTTGGAAATTGATTGCAAATATGTTCTCAATTCTCCATCCCTCTCTATATCCATATCCTTTGCATTAGGGACTTCACAGTGCCTTTCATGAAGTGGTAGAGTCTATTTCTCCTCTCCTTGAATCTGGGCCTTGTTACTTGCTTTGGCTAATGGAAACAGCAGACAAGATAGGGGCCCGTTTATAAACTTAGACTGCAAGAGGCTTGTGTGCGTCTGTGGTCTCCCAGAAATATGCCACTAATATGTGAGAAAGTCAGAGCTACCCTTCAGGAGTATGAGAGATGACATGGAGAAGAGCCCTGTTGTCCTAGCTATGGCCATCCCAGTGCAGCCTACAGCAAGTCAACCCAAAAACATATGAAAGAGTCCAGTCAAGATCAGCAGAGCTGCCTACCCAACATATAACTGACAGAGGATGCTTGAGTAACTCTAGCCTTGACCAGAAGAATCAGGCTGAAGTATTGACCTCAGAACCATGACTTAATTAAATGATGGTTATTTTAAGCTACATAGATTTGGATTGTTCGTTAATGCAGAAATAGCTAACTGAAACATGGGACATAGTAAAACTTGAACCAGTTTTTTTTGGGTGAAATGGACTGGTGTTCAAATCCTGGCTATTGAATGCAAAGGGCTAGCTTTGCTTTTCTTCATTTGAAAAGTAGTAGTAATAATAATATCTGAATTTGTGTTGTTTCTAAGTAATAGAAATTATATATGTAAAGCATTTGAGCCAGAAAATGTGGTAGCTATTACAGTTAAAAAAAAATAATTGCATATGAGAAAATGGAGCAAAAACGAGAGAGAGAGAGAAGTTCGGTATAATCTGGAGCATGGAAAATTGAAGTTAAGAGGCTGTTTTCAGGTCCTGCCTCAACCTGATCCTATGTTTGCTATCTATATGCATAATAATATTATTGGGTTAATAACAGAAAAAGCACAGCTATCATTTACTGAGCCAATAACATGTTTCAGGAACTGTGCTAAGGTTTCCAAAAGCAATTTTTTCCTTTAATCCTCACAGTCTTCCTATGAGATAGTTATTATTACTATTATCTCCATATTACAAAGGAGTAAATGGTGGCTTAAAGAGTTTAAGAGCCTGTCTAAGGCCACATGGCTAGTAAGGGACAAGGCCCAGAGATGAGTGCTATATAACACTGGGTTCTTGAACACCTTGCATTACAGCTTCCTCTTTAGAGATACTGCATTTAGTAGATAATCTGTGTTTTACAAACCTATCATAAGGGACCAAGAAAAGAGTTCTCTCTAATCAAGAAATCTTTGTAAATCAGATATGTCTTAAGTGCACATTAAGCTTCATAAATCAGACACATCCTTGAGAATGCATTAAGCAAGATGTTAGGTTCATCTTTTAAACATCAGGGAACCTGGGGGCTTAGTTAGTTCCAATTGACAATCCCTTTGTCTTCATCCTTCTCTTTGAGGAAAAAAAGAAACTGCATTAGAGTCAGAATTTTACAAGTTGGCAGGGTGTATATTTTGTGTCAGTAATGCAAGAACTCTGATTTTTATATGAACCAGTTCAGAAACATTACTTTGAATCAGAACATAGAAGCCAGTTACATATTATTTTAACTACCACAACACATTTGTTATTTGACATCTTTCCCAACTGGAAAAAGGTTATCTAATGCAAACTCTGAAAGCCCAAAGATATTGCTTGGTTACATTTTGAATATGGAAGTATAGGATTAAATGTTTTATTTCTAAGTCTTGACTGATTCCCCATTATCTTAAACTGTTATTTTCTTTCCTTCAACATATTACTCTCCTCATAATTACAAATTTCAGCAAAGAAATTTGTGTTGCAAAGGTTCACACATTGTTGGAACACCAGACCATGAGTTTTTCAGGATATACATTTGAGCTGATTTGTAATCTCTATTTAGATTACAAATACTATTACTATTTTCTATTGAACTGATTTTGCAATCTCAGAGTATTATTGAGGTGATTCCACATTTGAAAATTTTAGTCATATTGCCTTCAAATAACTTGTGATTCAGAATTGCAATGAAGCACAATGCTTTCCAGCATCTAAAAAAAATCTTATACTTGCTACAGTTTCAAGTGACCCATCTTAGATGAAATCAAATGCACTTACAAAATTATCCTCTAAAGCTTTTATGCACAGACCATAGTGTTGTCCTCTCAGACAGAAAGAGCTTCTAAGCACAGCAGGGTCTGAATTGATGGCAAGACCATTACATAGTCGATTGTTGAATAACCAAAGAAAATGGAAAGGCATCCTTCCTTTTTTCCAGAACTCAAAATTCAAATGTAGAAACTAGAATGTTTCATTTTTCTTATTTTTATCATAGGATGGTCTCCCCATGACTTAACCAAAAAGCTACTCAGTATTCAAAGCACCACAAACTTAAATGCACAATTTTTGCCTTCCAGAAAGATCTGTCCAGCAGCTTCCTTCTTATGCATTATTTATTTTTAAACTCAACTGTACAACTGACTAAGAAAACCTTAAAATGGAGACTCCCCTGAAAAGACAGACAGACTTCTGTTCATTTAGTTGACTCAATGACAATACAATTTTATAAAACCAAGAATACTTTGAAATGCAATGGCTGGTTGCCAAAATATTAGCCCTCTTGTTATTTACAACTGGCATTTTTTGAATCCCTACTGTTGCACAAGTTCTTTCACATTCATCTCTTTTCTCATTTAATCCTAATAACCATCCATTGCAGCAGGTATTACCATTTCTATTTTATATATGGGAAAATAGAAAGAAATGACTTCTTAAAAATAGATGGCACTAAGGAAGTGCTAAGAAAGGGATTCCAGCCCTTATCATCCCAATTTCCTGTTTCTTCATGGGTCTCAATTTCCTGTTTCTTCCCCTGCATCATGTTACCTTTCGGGGTACATATGCTATAGATTATTCTCCTTCTTTTAGAACTTTAAGAAGTGATGTGAATGAAGTAATCTAATATTTGCTTATTTCCCAGAATTCTACTCAAACTTGGTGTATTTTATCCCTTCTATCTTTACATTTGTATCTTTTTGTCCTTGTTACTTCATAATCTAGCTTTTCATATTGTCTAGATATCTGTTCTATAAGAAAAAATTGCAGTCCCTCTATGTAAGCAAGCTTTCCACTGCTCCCAGAAGCCCCAGGTTTCTGCCTGTCACTTTAGAAGGCAGATAATAATCCAGTGGCAATGTAAATAGCATTGCACACAAAACAGGCCTAGGAAGCCAGTGAACCATGAGTAAAACAAGAACAGTAATGAAGCTCAAAAACGCAGTTAATTCACACCATCAGGATTATTGCTTTGCGAAGGTATTTTTAATGAGGTGAGATAAACAAAGCTTTTAAAAATATATGCCACTGTAACTCCGGATCATTGATTTTTAGGGATTTCCCTGGGGTATAAGTTTGCACATAAACATTTCTTTGGTAGGGGTGAGATATTTGTGTTACATAAACTAATAGGGCAGAAGCATCTTACCCTTTCATAGAGATAAGGGGCATTTATAATGGTATGCATTTTTGCATATGTGATTGTTATCACAAACTTTCAAAAGAAAACCTGAGTATATGCATGAGTGTGTATTATTTCTATCCACTTGTAAATTTCTATATTATGGGAAGGAGAAGACTCTTTGAATTTTGCTGTGTAAGACAGATGTCTCTATCCATCGGTGTCTGGCTATGTGTGTGTATATGTGTGCACAAAATATAGGTTGGGAGGCTTGCATTTAATTTGTACAGCCCTCGATATGCTTATCAGACCCAGTGAGTCCTCTGAGACCTCTAAAAAGTGCTGCTTCAGAGACACTAGTCTTTTATCTTTCTTGTGAAGTGATCAGGTATATAGCCCTCCTGGTCTGTTTTAGAATACAAAAACTCACTTATGAACACAGCTCTTCAGATTTTGCAAATAACTTGAAGGTTAGAAAGCGAATCCCAAATCTCACAGAGAATGACTCTCCTAGTGAGGTCTGACTTCGAATCCCATGATCTTACTGTTGCTTAGAACTATACCTAGCTTATTCGCTACTGAATTTCCTGCTTCTTGCACAATATTTAGGTTATGGCCACACAAAAAATATAGATGAAATGAATGGATGAATAAATTAATGAATCTCTGGCTGATTGCTGTACCTTGGGGTTGTAACCTTTGTTCACATCATCTTTGACACCTCTGTAAATGAAGAAATGGATTTGAATGAGAGCTGAACACAAATTTATCTTCAACTCTGCCACTCTGAACACGACTTGGAACAATCAGGTTGGAAATAGTGTCCTATATAAAAGCAAACATGGAGTGTATGGTCATATCTGCATTCAAAAGCCAGAGTCTCTCCACTTTATATGTATGTGCTGTGTGACTTTGGATGATTCACTTTCATTCTCTGAATCTCACATTCACATCCATTGAAGAACTTAAACACTTACATAGATAAATGTTGGTAGTTTTATTAAAAACTACAACCAACCCACATTGTAATCTCCCAGGAAAGTAATTTGAATTGAATATTTCTAGGAATTAATGAAAGGGAAAGGTACTTACTTTAATTTTTGGAGACCTTTAATGAATGTATGGTACGTACTGAAATAACTAAATAGCAGCACTGTTATGAAAACTTTATTCACATATATAAATTCCTAAGGACAGTTTAATAACATTTGCAATTAAAATTATTCTCCAGCACTGGAAGGATGGCTTTCAATTACATGTAGATCATTGGATTCATTTAATTCATATGACTTGTAAATTTGAGAGTCTGTGCTTCTAAAAATAAAGTCATGAACACCTTCCTGAATGCACACAACTCGATTAACAACTTCCTTAATTAAAATTATCAACAGTAAATACGTTTGATTACAGTCGCTATATATCATGCCTTATTTAATGTTCCACCTATTTTATATACTATCATATTGGAAACTCCAACTATTG
Source organism: Cabassous unicinctus (assembly GCA_029593785.1). NCBI lineage: Eukaryota > Metazoa > Chordata > Mammalia > Cingulata > Chlamyphoridae > Cabassous > Cabassous unicinctus. The sequence continues at coordinate 5,738 of JAQZBX010088394.1, forward strand.
CCTTCATCTCCATATATTCAGGCTTAATAGAAATTTATTTGAATTTAATTTCCTTTTTTGGGGAAAATTTGATGTTCTGTATTTTACTCACTAGCAGTTGCACAAAATCAAATATATACCATCCATGCTGTTTCTCTGCACCAAGTCAATGTAGTTCATCAAAATCTCTCCATCAACTGTTCGGAGCTAAGTCTATAACAAAGAGAAAACATGTCTTGCCTCACTAGGATACAGAAAACCACACTTGGGTGGTTCTAGCATGGCTGGAAGATTTTACCTATTATCAAGTATCAGAGATGTTGAACCCAATAAACATTACTCAAAAAAAAAAAAAAGAAAAAAGAAAAAAAGAGGCAGTTGGTCAAGTAGGTTAGTTAGGACAGGAAGAACCAGGAAAAGCCAGATGCCCAGGGAAGCTGGTCCAGAGTCTGAGAGGAAGGATGCAAAAGAAGTGGCATTGGTGAATGAAAGTGAACTTTTTAAAATTCTTGGCTGAATGGGAATGGCTGGGTTTTGCTATCGAAGTAAGTGTAGGAGATCTACTGTAGGAAACTCGGTTCTGATAGGGTCAGGAAAAACTGTTAATCCTATAGGGAAGCTCTTGCTGCACTTTTGCAGCATTATCAAAGCTTCACAGAACCATCATAAAAGGTATGATCTTAGCTGGTTAATTTTTTTCTTTGCCCACCTTCTATACCATTCTTATCCTCTGGAAATGTTATTGCAATTTGAAATTCCTTCAGCCATTATTAACTCTCAGCATGATGAATTCTCTAAGTAAAATTGCACTCTGGGTGTCAGCAGACAAATGTAAAAATTAAATGAAGATTTTAATTGAAATTTAAAATAAACACCCTCCACTGTTTTCCCCTGCCAAGTAAATAAAGTAGTATACAACTGCAGTACACTGTCTAGGTTGGGTTTAACAGTGATTTCTTTTTAAACTCCGGTACAATTCATGTATGTTCTGTTAGTCCAATTTGGGTGTGCGGTCATGGCCCATTGACTGAAACAGAACCTCTGGAAAATTGCCAATGAGATCTGTACTTTACAATGAATGAATTTCCTAAAATGATTTCTTAATTTAAAAGAAACCCCAAATAAAAGTTTATCAAGCATTCTCTATGTTTCTTCAAGAAAATAATTTAATGTAATTACCAAGAGTCCTTGAGATTAATTAGGGGTCGTTCTGGGATTCAGGCCTAACTGGTCATGCCTGGGACAGGGTCACCAGAAGTCTTCTTACATGAGGATTCATGGAGTTTCCTGCAATGAACTACTCCCAGGACGGAAGACCTACAGCTAAAATCTTGTTTTAATAACAGCAGGTGACTCTAAGTTCAGCATAATACTTGTCATATAGATTGTACTTTTAACCAGATGCTAGGAAACTTGCCTAGGTTAAGGTGAGAAGACACACACACACACACACACACAAATGCTAAAAGACTGTCTTCTCACAATGTCCATGGTCATTGAGATCAAGCTATTGTTAACAGCATTGGCACTGAGGCCTCAGCAGCATTTTTGGCAGTATCTGTGTTAGCACCAGAGCCTTTGGTACATTTGATACCCTGGTACTAGAAAAAGTAGTTATGGGATAGATAAAGACCTGGAGAGTATGGTATTACAGAAGCCAATGAAAGGAATTTTCAAGGAGGAGCAGGTTGTTGATTGTATATAATTATAATACAATAGATAGATGATAGATAGATAGATAGATAGATAGACAGATATAGATAAGATAGATACAGATGGATATAGATATACACACATATGTGAATGAACTGTATATACCATATATGACATATAATGATATTGAGGTATATAAATAGTATACCTCTGACAGGTCAAATAAGAAGTCTGAGAAGTGGATATATGGGATTACTATATTGGAGAAAGGAAAGTGGGTAGAGGGACACTTTCTCTACTGTAACAGAAAGGAAAGCTGCAGGTAAATAACTATGTGGTGGTGGCTGGAAGATTAGAATGTATAACAGCAAATATATTCAGGTTTAATCAAATCTCAAATTATAAAATATACTGAGGAGAACCCCAGAGTTTCCTGAATTATAGAAACCTATTTTGAATTGGAGACAATAGTTTCTTTTAGGAAAAGAGATGACAAAATAAATAGACTTTATGGAAATTTTTACTTTCCTTATCTCCAAACATGCCTTCCTGCCCATGATTCTGAATATCTTAGTGTACTCACTTCCCAATGGAGGCATTATTATATATTCCATAATATCTTGTTACGTATGATTTAATTCTGAAAACTCATTGAGGGACTTCTAGCCTCTGATACTAAAGAAAATCAAAGCATATTAAGTCTATAATTTGGAAATAAATAAAACACATGTTGTGATCCAGAACTTATTAAATGAAAGAATCTCCTTTGGGCTGTGAGAAATTGAACCTGATCATTTGGCAAATTTCCTTGAAATTCTATCAAGTATGTCTTCCTTTTGGAAATTCCTTGATATTAAAATTACTAAGAGTAGATATCAAAACATGTGCATCCTGAACGTTTATCCTTTATTATTGATTTAGTGTGAAGCAGTAGCAATATATTTTTAGAGTTTAATGTTTGTAGTGTACTGTATTAGATGCTAGAGATACTAACCAGTAAATTCACATAGAACTCACATTCAAAGGACTCGTTACTTAATTGAGACAAGCTAATTGACGGATGGATGGAAGGATGGATGGATAAAACAGAAATTAACATTATAGTTTATATCAATAATTTTAAAGGCATTAAGTCTTCAGGAATTAATAGATGGATCCCGTCACTGAAAGCTTCACCATGAGATGGTAACCAGCTATGCAAGATCCTTTACATTGCCATTTTAGCTCGAATAACACGCATCACAGTCCACACAGCAGTGAAGTTTTTTACATGTTCATTGGCCCTGACAATTCTCTGAACCCAGTTTTCACCTGGAAAGCAACATAGTGTAATGTCTATGAATTTGGACTTGAGAATAATACAAACCTGAGGCTGAGTATAAATTCCATCCTTTATTAAGTTGTGGGAACTTAGGTTATTTAAATATCTCTAAGCCGTAGTCTTTAGGTAGATAACAGAGATAATCATTAAAAATTTCATAAATTTGCTGTGACTTTTTAAGGAAATAAAGCATGCAACATACTTGACACGGTGCCTTGATATAACAAATATCAATAAATCATGATATATAATTATTATTCGACTATTCCTGCTGGATTTTTTCTTTTACCTCAACTCACTGTCCAGATTTAACACTTGGCATATTCATTCAGTTGTGCGCTTATATACCTTTAGCAATAATTCTTCTTATCAACCTCAGGTACACTGCTTCAGTCTGAGGTAAACACCTCTCCCAAGTTTGCTCCACTACAAATGATGTCAGAGTTCAGCATTCCTACTCAGTTTCTCTCCTCATCTCCACAAAGAGAAATCAGAGAAGAGGGACTTTAAGGAAACACAAGAGCAAACAGATGTGGGCCCTTAGATAAGGTTAACAGCAGGAGAAAAATGGGGATAGGAACATTCAAGAGCTATTCATGGAACATACATAGATTGTTTTAAATGTGGATTTTTTTGTAGGGACTACCTGGAAATAAGGGGAAGGTGTGAGATGTGAGGATCTTGAGTGTCAGGTTAAGAGGTCTGGGCATCATTCAGAAAGAAATGGAGGAGCAATAGCCCAGGAGAGCAAGAGTGGAAGAAATTGTTCTCAACAATCAAAAATCCAACTATTGTAGTAAAACCTTAGGTTAAAATTGTAACTATGGGCATCATGTCAAACTTCCTACTCCAAGCCTTCAATAACTAGCAGAGTACAGTGAGAGGTCATAGGTTAAGTGAACCGTTCCTTACACGCTTCCATGATTTGGTCAGATGGCTTTAATATAGCTTCTCATAAAATAATATGCCTCTCATTCATGGTAGTGATCACAGGCATAATTTTATTTTTATTGTGTGACTATTTGATTTATGTCTATCTCCTCACAAGTATTAACTTCATAGGGAAGGAATTGTGTATATCTTTATTTAACATTATATTTGCAGGACCTATTTCAGTGCCTGAGACTTAGTGCAAGCTCAATAAACATTTCTTAAAGAAATGAATGGATAGATGGTTGGTAGATGGATGGAGGGATTGATGGATGGGCAGGTGAATAGATGGACAGATGAGAAGAAATGAAAAAAATCATCAATCATCTTAGTTTTGTGCATGTTGAATTTGAATTTGAGAGGTTGGAGGCCTTTTTTCCTATTCCTAGTCTATGAGCTGCAAAAATCTGTCTTCCTTTGCAAATGGTATGTGTTTTCACAGCTTGGTGAAGCTTACCACGTGAAAGTCCTCTTTGGAGACATGTTAAACTGTAAGTGATCAGCTGTCCGTGGGCAGTTAGCACCCTATACAAACAGTCTAAGAACTCTTTTTTTTAAGTAAAATTTTTCCTCCCTAGTAAAATATAGAAAACTTCCCCATTACAAAACTGCTGAGTACTGGTTTTCCAATTCTTCAAAGTGTAAAGCTAGTCCATACACAAATCAATTCAGGAGGTGTGCACAGGGGAGGAAAAGAGAACAACAGGACAAAAATATCCATTAAAAGTGCAAAGTGCAGTAATGATTAGGAGCCTATTCAAATGCCAGCTTCACATAAGGCAGCAACCAAAATTCTGAGTAATCCTCCCTAGAGTAGGTCAAGGCAGAAAGGATTAGTTGAAGGTGAATGGACAGTGGTGTGGCCTGATCAATAGCCCTCAGTATGCTTCAGACATTCCAAAGTATCAAAGTGGCTTGATCTGATTGGTTAGGCCAAGGGTTGTCTTATCAGAAATTCAATTCACATAAGTGGAGAAACAAAAGAAACTGATACTTTTCAAGGGCGAATTTTGTTTGAATCAAATAAGCATATACACTGGAGCTTTCAAACAATGGGTGTGGCTATATCATAATATTGATATTGCCAGTTAACCTGCATGAAATTGTCTCATCTAACAACCAGTCCCCCACACTTTCCTGCTATCATTCAAAACAGTGTTTGGTGGGTTTCATCTTACTTAAACTTGGCAGTTAATTTTTTTTCTTTTTAAATCTGGTGGAGTCAAGTTGGGGAGGTATTATCAAATCAGAGAAATGTCAGTCACAGCCAGGTTATCTCTAGCTAGCACAGGGAGGGTAGACTCCAAGGACTAGTACTTGGCATGAGACTAAAAATTGCCCAGAAGGAGAGGGGTTCATCTGAAGGGAGCAGGAGTCAGATGCTAATGTTGACAGAGGTGTCACTCTGGCAGGCTGAATACAGGGTACAAAGGTCATGGCACAAAATGAAGTATCTGAGACTGGAACGGCCAACATAATAAGGCAGTGGTTGATCAAAGATGAGAGCAGTATGATAAAGGGGGATCCAACAGAAAAATGTACTCATGAATCCCCAAAAGCAGGCAGTTAACACCAAAGTTAGCAGCCTTGGGCAAGACTACAATCATAACAAGCCTTTTACTTCCATGCTTCCTTCCTTCAAGCACTAGGAATATAATAATGAGTTATATTATTATATAATAATAATGTGGATCCTGCCCTCACAGCTGTTACAATCGGATGAGGGAAACAGGCATTCACATAAACACACAAATCAATGCTTTATTGTTAGCTACGTTAATAATAAGAATCAGAAGCTCACAGCACTATGAGTGTGATAAAGGATCCTGAACTAGCCTGGTGGGTATGGTGAAGACTCATTTCTCTTAGGAAGAGACCTGTGACCTGAAGTCGGAAGATCTCCTACTAAGGAAAATGGGGATGAAGAAGCATTCCTAGAGAACTCCAAAGCTTTAATGTGGGAGATAATTGTACATTAGAGGAATGAACAGAAGTCCAAGGCAGGTGGATCACAGAAGGCAAGAAGGTCTGGAGATGAAAGTAGGAATCATATTATGCAAGATCTTAAGAGTCCTATTAAGAATTTTATCTTTTATTCTAAAAGCACTGGGAAGACAATGAATGCTTCAAATGAAATGATGACATATTCATGTTGTGGGTTTATAAAAGATTACAGTGAAACATGGAAAAAGATTGTGGGTCATGATAATAGAGGAGAAAGAATGAGATGGTTCTGGGCATCACTTAGAAAGCAGTTTTTGTTTATTTGTTTTCTGGATGAGAAACAATGGCAGTCTGGATTAGGTTGCTACAGGAGAAGATGATGGAAAGAGGTGGATGTATTATAGGAGGTAAAATGAACAAGAGTTGGTAATGGATTGAATGGGATTTGTGGGTGGTTAATGGAGAGAGAAATGCCAAAAAATATGCCATAACCTCTGATTACAGAACTACCTGGATGATAGTACAATATACTGAAATAATAAACACTGGAGAAGACCAGGTTGAGAGGAAGACTGAGTTCAGTCTTAGACATTTTAACTTTGAATTCCTTTGAGTCATCCTAGGAAAGGTGTAGCAAAAGGAGTAGAGATCTGTGCTAGTTACATAAATTTGGGAGTCATTTGCAAATCAGTGATGGTTGAAAATAAAGCATTTAGTTGGTACTAGGAAGAGAGTACAAAGTGAGGAAAGAAAAGTGCTTGGAAACAAGATATTTAGACAAAACACTTAGAGGTTAGGAGTAAGAAACTGAGCCAATAAAAGACTGGAAGTAGCAGCCAGATAGGTAGCAAAGACATCAAGGGAGTGTGTTATATATCACAGAAAATAGCAGAAGAAAGTATTTCGAGAAGAGGGAATGATCAACAGTACCTAATGCTTATAAGAAATCAGGTAATATAAGATTGAAAAAAGTTCACTTAATAGTGACATGGAGGTCATTGGAGACTACAAAGCTTTTTAGTGGCATTTTTGTTGTTGTTGATATTGTTGCTTTCTCTTGTTCTTTCCAGATCAATAAAACTATTGCCTTAGCTGACTAGTAGATTAACCAGGATTTTCAGCATGAAGCAGGGTTTTTTTTTGTTGTTGTTGTTTGTTTTTTGTTTTTTTTTTAAAGCAGG
>JAQZBX010088395.1:0-12805 GCA_029593785.1 Cabassous unicinctus
GGGTGCTCAACTGTTTGAGCCACATTGCTCCCTGCTCATTTTTTTTGGTTATTGTTCATTGTCTGCTTGTTGTTTTTGCTTGATGTCTGTTCATTGTTTGCCATCTTTAGGAGGGACTGATAACCAAACATGGGACCTCCCATGTGCAAGGTGAGTGCTCAACTGCTTGAGCCACATCTCCCGCCCCCCCGCCCCATTTATGCTATTTTTGTACCTGTCATACAGAACACAGTACCTGGTCCATAGGAATCATCCAATTAAGTTCTCAACTGAAATGGAAGAAAAGTTAAATTTTTCGTGGGATATATACCATGATGGTCAACAGGAATTTATGATATTTTTTAGCAAAATATGTGTTCTGATTATGGTACAGTTGAAGATAGGAAGGTGTAGGCAATTTTAATCCATATTGTACTTTTTGCCATTTCTATTTTTTATTTTACTCTTTGTTGCATGAATTTTGAAAAAGTTCCATTTTAAAAGAGACAGAATTGAAAGGTACAAACTAGGAAAATGTTCAACGATAGTTTTTAAAACAAAAACAATATAACTGAGATGAAAATCTACTAGAAAATGTAGGTTACATGAAGATTGGAGTTAAGTCCAGATTGGTGTATGAGGACATAACTTTGGACGAGTCAACATATCTCAAGCTGCTTTCAGTCTGTGAAATGAGATGATCACCTCTTTTCTCTCTTTGATAGTGTTGTTTTAAAGGTTTCAAAAAGATAATGCATTTATATAAACTTGTCAAATTATGAAGCAAATGATAATAGAACAATATATTAAAACTGTAATAATTATAAATCATAAACTTTATCATTTTATTCAGTCAATTAACATAGCATCTTTATTAATTTCAAATGTTGACTAAGGACAAGAATCTGCTTGTGGTATCTTCCAAATACTAGAAACCAAACATATTTTACTTTGTGTATTTCAGTTAATACTATTGCTTCTTTGAAAATGAGCTTTGCTTAAAAGACTGTAGTTGGCAGCAATCTTGAAACAACAAAATGATGAATGTTGAAATACCAACAACAATAACTAAGAGTTAAAGACAATGCAATATTGATTCAGCGAGAAAGTATCCAAATCTCTAAATTTTACAAATATTTTTTAAAAAGGAATTTGGATGTTTTGTTTGTTGAGAAAATGACTACTGCTAAAGAACAAAGCCCTGTTCATTGCTCATAAAAATTAAAGTATTAATGAAAATAATTTGCATAATGGACACAATTTCAATATTTGTTTAGATGAGAAGAGAAAATTGTCTCGGATGATTCAGTTTAGAAAGCACTTTTCCAGAAAAGATTTAGTAAATGTTTAGAATGAATAGATGGAAGGAAGGATGAATCAATGAATGAATAGATGGACAGATAGATGCAAAAGAAATGAATATATGAAAAATTAAATGAAGAAATTTTCAAATAAAAATGATTTAAGTTTAATTTAGAATTTGACCTTTCTATATTCCTTCTTTATCCTTTCTCTTATACTGATTCAGAGTTTATGGTAATAATGCAAGCCAAACTGAGTTCTGCTCTCATGCACCTGCATTCTAGGATGTCTCCACAATTAATTGATAACACAATTTTACTGTGGCAGTCTAAATGAGGGTTGTAGGAATTGCTCATGCTTTTTAAATGTGAACTTTATTAAAGCTCTAATAATTACCGCACCTTATGTTTACATTCTGAGCTTAGTTACTTGGTTCCAAGAATGGATGTGGTATATCCAAGGAACCAAAATGTATTGGCTTGCTCTAATTTCTTTGTCATATAGTATAAAAAAGTGTTAACCCCTGAATATAATATTGAATCTCGACATTCAAACTACCTTATGTACTGCCTTCAATTGCATTTGTATTATCCATTATATTAGTAAACTAGATAGTTATTAAGAAATTATACGCTAGGCATTTATCTGTTTTGATGGGGATACAATCATACATAAGATTATGTAACTTTCTTTAAAGATTGTAGTCTAGTGAGGAAAGACTGCCAAGTAAAATGCATTTAAATTTTTGATATGTAAGCTGCCACAAAACTACAAAACAATGTATTTTTGATTATAAGAATATGAGATGGTTGGCAGTGGAAAAAAATAGGTGTTCAAGTTGAAAGAATATGTTTAAATACCTATGTGCTTAATAGCTATAAGATTTTTGGGAAAGTTAATTAACTTCCCTGAACATGCAACCTTTTTTGAAACATGGAAATGATGTTGCAGATATCTAGAGACTAATGGGAGAATTAAAGGGCATCCCAACTGGTATACAATTGGTGCTAAATAAATGGAAGCTGTTATTATATTTTTACACTAAGGTGTTTTTAGAGCTTTAAGGATCCTGATCATAAATATCATGAAAATGCTTTTGTCATAAGTCATTTTCAAGTTTCGTTATGAAGTGCGGCTATATATAAACTTTAAGTGCTACAAATCGTCACTCTGTAGGCTATTTATAATGGAAAATTAATCCAAGTCTCTAAAAGCAGTCTCTTTCATTTTGCACTTTCATTAAATAGCCATTCTCCCATGCTTGAGGGTATTTTTATTGAGATGAAACAGTAAGCCAAAAATGCATAATTAGCACCAAAATTATTAAGCTAAATCTTTATCACAACAATAACAAAGCTTCAACACCGCTGCAGCAGCATTTAATTAATTTGCTATGTACATGTTAAAAGGAGGTGGTTAAATGGGAAAATCATATTAATGCTAACGTCCCTGCAGAAATTCTGTTAACCATGCTTTTCAGCGATAGAAATGTGGCAGGTTCTTTGGTGTCTATTTGCATTCACTTGTAGAGAACACCTGCTCCTCCTAAGATGACAATAACTGATCAACTACCACCCCCACTGAAAATAGAATGGGGCCGAGGAGTGGTATTGATGAGTTATTGAATATATTAAAACATCTAAAAGTGAGATGATTCCTATGCTTTTTAAACTCCTCCCAATATAGATATAAATGAACTTTTAAAATAATTTATGAATTCCACATAAAATCTGAGAAAACACAAATAAGAGAACTACAACAAATATCACATAAAAAATGCTGATTCCAAACATTTAAGCAAATATTACCTTAAAATTTGGTAGTACATTTAAAAGTTAATATACAAAGATTGAGATTCTGTTTAGTAATAATATGATTACATAATAAAGAATTTAATATGCTAGTAGATTACAGCAAACCATATTATCAATTAAATATAAAATTTAAAAGATATTAAATTCAGCACTCATTTCTGATTGCATTTTATGAACTTAGTCAAAACTGAGATATAAAAGGATACATTAAAATACCATCATTTTAATGAAATTAACATCAAAGCATTCCAATTAAAAACAAGTGCACCACTGTCACTACTGTTATGTAATATTCTACTAGAAAAGCTAGTTAATGCATCTAGTTAAAAGAATATAATGAGGTACACTTTTTAAAATTAAAATGTTCTAAGTGGGAGCTTGAAATCCTCTATGATGGGAGTATTCTGTATTGTAAATACAGAAGTTGACAAATGCTAAAAATCAGGGTTTTATTTTTTCCTCCTGGGGAGCAGGTTGTTAATCTTGTACCAGCACTTCGCTGCACCTATGTTTCCTTCAGGTTCCTCAGAGGCAGCAGCTCTGATGAATAGAAAAATGCACCTTTCCCATCCCTGACTACCTTATATCACCTGTGGCCTGTTTCTCCTTTAGTAGGACCAGTCTCCACAACTCAAGGTTGGTTTCTCACCAAAGTCTGTTGCCACGTGTTGAAGCAAGATGGCGGGCGATGTCTGTGAGGGTCCAGCCTTCCTCTTCCTCTGAAGGCTCCGTGGGCCCAGCTTCTGCCAATCTCAGCTGTGGGCTGGCATACTTCTGTGTGTCTCCTTGATTGAGTGTTGGTTAATATAGCCCACCAAGGGGATGGATATTCACACTGAGTTACATTCTACTGACTTGGTTGAATCAAAGCCCTAATCTTAACATAATTTAATTAAAGGCATCTCAGCTAAATCAAAGGGTATCACACCCAGAGGAACAGACCAGTTTACAAATATAATCTCCTGTTTTGGAATTTGTAAATAATCTCAAACTGCCCCACTGTGCCATTACTTTCTCTCCTGTGCTTTATTACAATGATGTCCACAGGGGCCCCTGCTGCCATTATCTCATTGCTGAAAACTTTCCACTCAGCCCTAATGGAAGTATTCTCAAAACCATCTCCTATCATATTGCTTCACCTTCTGTAACTTTTCATAAAATATTTACATTAAAATTAAGATCTTTCCTAGCCTGGCATGAACCTACCATTCCAGCTTCATCTGCAACTGATAGGTCAAGGCACAGTTCTGCCGCCACTTCCCGTGGAAAAGCCTCCTTGTCCACATCCCAGGAGAGGCTTTTGTAGCACAGCCACCTTTAGCACTCTAGCGTTAAACATATGAGACCACGCAGCATTTCCCAGACCTCCTGTGCCATTTTACAGCACTTTAGTTTTGCTTGGACTTTTGCATCTTTTGGAATGTTGTTTTCTTCCATCCTTTTTCTGCCTGGAATAATCCGATGCCTATGCCAAGGCCCAGCTCACCTGGCTTCTCTATGAATGTTTCATGACCTAGCCCAGGCAGCATTCATCACTTCTCTGTGCTCTCATTGAGCTTTACTTTTATGTGTAGTGATTCCTCCTGGTGAGTATAAATTTCATTAGTGTAAAAGAACATTTTTTATTTCCTCCTCATCTTCATTCACCCGGTATCTAATAATCGCTTGCAAATAATAAGGCTCTCAAGACAGCTGAAGACGGGATGACTTTAACACTCAACGCCCTAACCCTGGCTGGAAGAGCAGAAGCTGGGAGCAGAGCAGAGCACCACATTCTGGGAGTTGCTATCGGAGACACACTGACGGCAGGGAAACGCCCTGGCAGCAGGGAAGGAGACAGGAAGCCTAGCAGTCCAGCATAAGATTCCACATAAGAGGGACATCCAGCTGCAAATCTAATAGAGGTTACCAGTTCCACAGAGGTCGGAAAGACCTGAGGAAACAAAACATATTACAGAAATGTACAAAATAGAATTCTTGAGAATGAATTTGGGTGATCATGAAAAGTTCAAATTATGTGCCATATCCTTTAATTAAGAAATCAAAAAGAAAAAAAAAAGCCTTCAATTCATCTTAGGAAAGAATTCCTTCAGGATACTAGTTAATAACACTAGTATCGAGTATACAAAAATCATATAATCTAGGTAATATGTAACAGTGATTATGGTTGTGGGTGGAGATTTTGGTTACTTATATGAATATAAGAATATTCGTCTTTTACAAAGTGTTAAGAATATGGTGATCACAGGAAAATTACAACCATTGTAACTTCTGGACGATAGTTAACGATAATATTGTAATATTTTTCAGCAATGGCAGATAAGGTATATCAATTCTAAGAGACAATAATAGGGGGTAAAGGGGGTTTGGGATTTTTACTTTTGGAGCAATGAAAACATTCTATAATTGATTGAGGTGATGACAGCACAATTATGTGATGAAAATGAGAACCATCAGAATGTACATACACGTTATATATTTCATCACCATTTACTGAAGTGTACTTATATCTAATAATGTAGTTCATATCAATGTGTTAGTCATTTAAAATAAGCTCAACTTTCCAAATTTATTTCCTACTATAGCTAGAGGAAGCCTAGGGGCCTTTCAGAATATTTAACATTTATTGGATACTGCTTTTCCTTGCTCTTTTTGTTTTCTTTTACTTCTCTTTTTTATTTCTTTTTGCTTAAATGAAGATGATTTCATAATTCAGTTAGTTTCTACATGGTTATTGGGCGTGTCTGCCTTCAAACTCTGGGGACAAATGAATCGCTTTGAAGTCTGTCAAATTATTATTATCACAAGAGATGCATTTTAAAGATCTGTGCCTTCAAATTTCTAAGGAGGTGGCGATTTTTACATTTCAATAAAGTATGTAACGATTTGTTGATTTATAGAGGAGTGGAAAGGTAAACTATTTAACAGAACACATCCATAAGTTCATATTGTGAAATAATTTTCCTTAGACTTTAAACACAAAGTCTTGTGTTTTACTTTTTAAAGGGTGGACTGAGCAATGGGTAAAATCTTTGAACCAATATAGTGAAGCTAGAGTTTATGAATCATAGTCCTTGTCAGTAAATGAGTTTGTCTGGGTACTATTATTTGGAAGTAAAGCTTCTTTCTTCCTTTATGTCTAGGGAAGTTTTTATATCAAAAAGAATTTCTTTAGAATTTTAACCACTTGGAAAATTTGACATATGCATACATATATGCATGCACACATGCATACAAGAACTTGCCAGTCCTTTGTAAAACAGTTCATTTTAGATTTATTCAAACCCCTGCTTTTGCAGGGAAGTGAGCAAAATCATGTTAGTTTTCTTCATACTGTGCATCAGTCCTCAGCACTCTTTTTTAAGGTAGCATAACAGACAGATTGAGAATATTGTATAGCATTAAAAGGAAAGATAACAGTTTTCCGCTGCTCCATGGTGGGTAGAACAATCTGTATGGAAGAAGAGAGAATGCCTTATCCTTTGCTCTTCATAGCCGTATCCATGGACGCAAGTCCTCAATTATTTATTCAACAGAAAGTGTATATTAAGCGCCCTTATAAAATCCTATGCCACATACTAGATTTTCAAAGTGAAAAACCTTTCCATAGCCCCATGGCAAGCTAAACCTGCATGTGAAACTACTGCAGTACCATATCACCTTGGAGGATCACATAAAGTGCAATGGGAAGATCCAAGTATCTTAAAGAAAACTCTCTTTCATGGGCACTTTGTTCTGGGGAATATGGTGTAGTGGTATTTGATATGAATGTAGGTAAAACCTAAGAAAGAGATTTCAGTGCTGTGTTTTAATGATTCAAATCACCATGAGAGGATAGTCTTTGTCCAAAAGTCCTGGTGGAAATAAAATGTTAAACAAGACAATAAAAAGAATATGTTCCTTAAAACATCAGCTGTTCCTGGAACGTTGACAAGCTGTTACTCATCTTTTAAAAAGGAACTAGGTATGATTTTCATCATTAAAGCACATTTATGTAAATTCCACGTTCATGTCTGAAAACATGATCGACCATATGGTTAAAAATAGTGTAATAGTGAAAATAGAAAAGGCTAGGTATAACTCAATGAGGTAAATATTTTCTAAGTTTTATATAAATATAGGCAGTCTCTCTCTCTCTCTCTATCTGATGATCTTTCTTCATTTACCATTCTTTTCATTTTTTTCTCTGTATTTCAGATATTTTATACTGCCATTTCTTCTAGTTCTCTAATCCTCTCTTCAGCAATGCTCAATTTGCTAGGAACTCTATTTAATTCTTAATTTTATTTATTGCCTTTTTCAGTTGTAGAATATCTATTTGATTGCTTGTCTAATAGATTCCAATTCTCTGCTGATATTCCTTATCATGTCTTCTATTATCTTGAACATATTAATCACAGTTATTTAAAAAATAGCTTTATGTTAACATCAATATCTGAACTTCCACTGAGTACTTTCTAACTTGTGTTTTTCTTCTGTGTTTTTGATCATTTGGTCTTTCCTTCTTAGAAGCTGGCTATTTTAATTTTTACTGTAAGGCCCTGTGTATGAAAAATTGAAGGGTTGCTTGGAGATTGTGGATGATAAATAATTTTCCCAGAGAAGTTTTGCTTTCGCTTCTGTCAGCCAGTTAGTCTGGGTCATACCACCTTAATTCAATCTAAATTTGAGGGACTATCCCTGATTCCAGTCTTTGTGAAGGCTGGTATATTTCCAGGGGCAGCCTTACGAGGGTATAACCCTCCAGGAGTTCCCCACTGAAAGCCTTGCTTAGGTACTAGAGCCAGTTCACTTTGATGAACCCTCAATTCCATTTTTTTCCCTTAGCTTCTGGAGATTATCGGAAACCCTTAGCTTCTGTATGGATGTTTACTAACTGGAAAATCCCATAGAAGGAGAAGTGGACCTGAACTGGGATCGTCTCTGTCATTTCTTTCTCTCCAGCATTTTGACTTCTCCAGTTGTTGCCCCCTTGGTGACTCTCCCATGTTTTCAACAGAATCATTATTATCTTTTTACTTATTTTGTCTGGCTTTCCTAATTCTGCTCAACAGATCTCATACGCAGCTTGTTCTGACACAAGCTGTTCTACCCAAAACCATATATTGTGAATGATTTTTTTAAGTGAACCGTGTACTGCTAATATGGTTAATTGTTCTGCATGTGCCCGATGTCTTACAAACATCACTCTGTCTCCACTACAAACATGCACTGAACGATTTATTATTAATGGGCTTCTAACAAACTAATAATGGACTCAGAACGCAAACCCATGTGTTTCCTTTTCTCGTGCTCTTCTGCTCCTTTATTCACTACACTGGGCTACTGGAAACTCCCTGGGACTGAGATTAGAACTTTCTTTCTGCGAGCTGCCATCTAATGCTTCTTCAGCTAAACTCTTTATTTTAGTTGACTGTAATATATGACTAGGTCGGTAGTGGATACAAGGATCATGACGAGCAGATTTGGAGGAGTGAGGGGAGTCCTTAGATTTGGGTGAGAGCTTTGGTCCACCCAGGCCTCCTGGCTCATTTTGTTCAAGGCCCAGCAATGCAGTTTCTCCAACACAAACCCCAGCTGCTGAGAAGGTCTTGTTGGTCCGATATGAGACCCCACTGAGTATCCTCTGGAAGCTGCTATAAATAGCCTGCTTATCTGACCACAATTGGGAGCATGGACTGAATAACATGAACCTCCTATTCCACCAACAGATTTTTAAAACTAAGGAATAGATTCCTAAATAGATTCTCTTTTAAATATGAGGCTTAATGGAAATATTGAGTGTTTTAACAGTGCTTGCTGAAATAAATCTATATGATATATGTTAAATAAACCCATGGTCCTCATACATGTTTACATAAAAGAGTATCTCATATTCAGAAATTGTCCAGTTTACCAAATAGAAAACTAATGGCAAGATCTGCCAAATTGTAGAAGAAATATGTTTGAGTCAAGTCTTAAAAGTATGTTAAAAGTGTATTTTGAGAGGTAGTAAAGAATAATTAAATTAGTATATGTTAAATTAAAAATAGTTTTTTATGACTTCCCCCTGTATTCTATTTTTTTGGACATAAGCATTATGGAATGGCTATGTGTTCTTAATTCTAATATAAAACATTTTTCTTTGCCAGGCTACTTCCAGTAGCAAATCAACTAAATTTACAAATGGAAGTTACCATAAATGCTATCTTTGAATCAAGCTTCATTTTGCTATTGATTTTTTTAATTATTATTATTATTTTTAAAGAAGCTTTAGATTACATAAATGTTACATAAACAATATAGGGGATTCCCATATGCCCTATCCCTTTCCCCTCCCACACTTTCCCACATTAGCAACATCTTTCATTAGTGTGGTACATTTGTTACAATTGATGAACACATATTGAAGCATTGCTACTAACCATGGACTGTAGTTTACATTATGGTTTACACTTTGCACCACACAATTTTAAAGGTTTTGACAAAATGTATAATGGCCTGTATCCATCATTGCAATGTCATGAAGAACAATTACAGTGTCCCCCAAATGCCCCATGATACACCTATTCTTACCTCTCCTCCCCTCAGAACCTCTGGTGGCCACTGCTTTTATATCAAAGTTACAGGTTCTTCCATTGCTAGAATAATAATAAGTCCACTTTAGTCCATAGTTGCATTCCCGCCTTATGTTTGTTCATTCCTCAGTCTTGAGGATTTGGGGATGGTGATGCCCACTCTGTTTCTGATTGAGACGGGTCTGCCATTGATTTTTTGTTGTTGAAATTTTTAATAAAAAATATTTAAATACTTTTACCTTAAACAATAGTTTCAAAAATACCTTCCTGTTCATTCATTTACTCAGCAATTATTGAATGTCTGTTCTGTGCTGGGTACTGGGAACACAGGAGTGAGTGGGTCAAGTTCTGTCCATCTTGGCACCTGAAAGTCAATTCAAAACTTTGTATAGTCGACAAGATGGCAGGCTTGATGTCAAGGAATAATACAAGTTATCTGCATTCAATGAGTTTTCAGTTCCACGTGAAGCAGATAGCATGTACAAGACAATTATCTTTCAGGGAAGAAACTAACTAATACCATCAGGTAGAAATGACATGTTAATAAAATAAAAAGACTGATTTTGGCTGTTGTAATCAGAGAAGTCTTCCTGTAGTCATAACATTTATCTTGGAAGATGGGTAGCCTTTTCCTAGGTCAGTGGAAGAGGGCTTCTCATATGACAGGGATGGAGAAGGTGGCACGAGTAAGACATGGAAGTGAGGAAATGAAGAATATGTAGGGGACATCAGAGCGCTGTGCTTGAGAACCCAGATTCCGGAAAAAGACTGGGTGAGTCGGAATTTTCTGCCTGCCGCTTCCTGGCTGTGTGATATTAGCAAATTTCCATACCTTTGCTGTGTCTCAGTTTTCTTTCCTATAAAAGGGGGGAAATAGTACCTATAATATAGAGTTACGTTAAGGTTTAAAGCAAAACCTGGCACATATAATTGTCATATGCGTGTTTGATAAATTTTTAAAACAAAGCTAAATATTTTTCTCTGACCTCTTTCAGTCTCTCTCTCTCTCCCTCCACATAACACACAAACATACACTCACATATGTAATGTTCTAAGTTATTGCTTTAAATATATATGACAGCTTACAAATATATGACAATACATGATTAATAAAATAATTTTTGCAAATAAATACAAAAATCATGAAATAGAGCCATTTATGGATTTAGTTCACACATAAAAGAGTTAATACGCTTAGCTTATGTGGCAAATTTTACCTGAGAACTTATTCCTTGAGTTAGATGGAAACACAGAATAAATATCGGCCAGAAGTGGATGTAAGATTGGATAGTCAGTTTGGTATTAGGACCTGGACTGTCTAGAGTATTTTCCTTCAGAGATGTTCTTAAAACCTGGTTCAAATTAATACTTTCATGAATACTTTCTTGATCTCCTCAGAGTAAACTTACATTACTCTTTCTGACCTCTTGCATCATTCATATGCCACTTTTTAATTCTCTAATTAGAGCTCTTTCTACATACTGTATTTTCCCTGCTTTTTGTAAAATCTTTGAATGGAAATCTACAAATCCCTTGCAGCATCTCACATAGTGCCAGGTTCATGATAAACATTGAAATATATTTTTCAATTTAATTCATGAGAATATGCTATTTTAAAAGGTTGTTAATCATTGCAATGGCATATATTGATTTTTTTTTCTCAAAGTGCTTTTTACAAGATGATTTTAAAACAATCTAGTACAATGTGCTTTCTAGCATGCCTTTCTTTCTGCTTGTAGAGATGAGTTTTATAACAAAATAGGAAATTAATGACAGAGAGAGAGTTATATGATTACCTATGTAATTCACATTGGAGAGTACTTCTCAGACACTTTTTGAAATGCTTCTTATTTTAGCTTATGATAAAATGTGAGAAACTTTGAACATAGATTAAAAATTCTGGAAACAACACTTTGAGTTAAATTATGGACATTTGCAAAGTCTACCTTTTTATGGTCATTAATTAATGGACAGCTCTAAAGCCAAATCTTTGGTCCACCAATCATGTCTAATCCTCTGAAAGTCCAAAATATGCATAAAAATTAGATCTATCCAATTGTTCTCAGGCCATGAGATACCATAAATGAACTTAGACTGTTTTTCTGTGACTTGATATATTTGCCATACATTTATTCATTAAATCCGTATTTATTCAAGGTCTTTGTTTCAGGGAATATGCAAGGGCAAGGAATTCAGTTCTAAACAATATACATTCCTTACTTTTCATGAGTTTTGAATCTAGTGGAGAAAATAGAAAGTCAAATAATATTCATGTATAAATGCTAGACTATGTTGCAATGAAAGCTTGTTGAAGGGGCAATTTTTCCCGTCTTAGGAAGCTTTCATGGAGGAAGTAAAGTATAACATTGATGTATAACGAATAAGTAAGACTGATTTTCAAACTTTTTTAAAAAAAAATTTTAATTTTTTAATTTTTTGGAGGTACGGGGAATTGAACCTGGGACCTTGTATGTAGGAAGCCAGCACTCAACCACTGAGCTATAACAGCTACACCTGCAAGCAAAGACCATTCCAGCCATCTGCCCCATGAGATCTAAGCCCTTCTTAATCAGAAAGAGTGGGTATCACTGTCCCCAAATCCTCAAAATTGAGGAGTGAACAAACACAGTGGGGGAATGCAACTATGGACTTAGGTAGACTGTTATTCTAGCAATGGAAGAAGTATAATCATTGATACAAAGGTAGTGGCCACCAGAGGCTCCGAGGGGAGCGGGAGGGGAGAATAGGTGTAAAATGGGGCACTTTGGTGACCTTGGAATTGTCCTGCACGACATTGCAATGACGGATACAGGCCATTATACATTTTGTCAAAACCTATAAAATTGTGCAATGTAAAGTGTAAAACTATAATGTGAATGATAGTCCATGGTTAGTAGCAATGCTCCAATATGTGTTCATCAATTGTTATAAATGTACCACACTAATGAAGGATGTTGTTAATAGGGAAAGTATGGGAAGGGGAGGGGTGGTGTATATGGGACTCCCCTATATTTTTGGTGTAACATTTATGTAATCTAAAGCTTTTTTAAAAATAAAAAAAATAACTAAAAAAATCCTATAAAATTATGTGGTGCAAAGCGTAAACTATAATGTAAACTATAGTCCACAGTTAGTAGAATGCTGCAATATGTG
>JAQZBX010088396.1:0-12756 GCA_029593785.1 Cabassous unicinctus
TGTTTTCTTAAAGATGTTTATCCTTAGAGTAACACTGTTTTCCTGGAAAGGTCTGTGTGTGCGCGTGTGAATGTGTTGTCGTCTCAATCATTTCTGTGGATTTTCCCTCTTCCTTGTTCAGCATGCATTTTCACCTTTTCCAAATGGGAAGTCCTGATGAACAAACTCTGTGATTCTCCAATTCTTCTCCAAGTCTTTTTAACAATGAACCATCTGGCTTGGTCTTTTAGCCTGCACAGGTGTTTTGTACCACTCTTTCTTCCAAAACATTCAGTATCTATAGCTCTTCCACTAGGTTCAATTGAGAAATCTCTAGGTTTAAAAACTAGAGTCTTTCTTACTCATGGGAGGTCCCGGGTTTGGTTCCTGGTGTCTCCTGGAGAAGACAACAAGACAGGGAGCTGGCACAATGGGCAGGCATGGTGAGCAGGCGCTCCCCGCAGCGCGCCCCAGCAGCACCTCTCGCCGCTCGAGCTCCCGGGCGCCCCTTTTAATTTTCTTAACTGTGTGTACTCATAAGTAGGGGTTTTTAATTTTGAAGAAGCCAATTTTACCAAGTGCTTTTGTTCTCTTCTAAGAAATCTTTGTCAGTCTCGAGATCCCGAAATACTCTTTTATGTTTTCTTTCAGAAGCTTCATAGTTTAAGCTTTTATGTTTGTGTCTGAAATCCATCTAGAAGTAATTTTCTCTGTATAATGTAAGATAGGGATTGAGATTTGTTTTTTCCATATATTCACCAAGTTGTTCCAATTCCGTTTCTTGAAAAAACTTATCTTTTCCCATTGAATTGCCTTCTTGTCCCTGTCAAAAATCAACTGAACCCATACAAGAGCGTCTATTTCTGATCTGTATTTTGACAGCTCTAAATAAGTCATGAAATCAGGTGGTAAATCCTCTCATTTTCTTTCTTTTTGATTGTTTTGAATATTTAAAGTATTTTGCATTCCTCATAAATTTTAGAATCAGTTTGTCAATTTCTACAAAGAAGTACCTTGAGGTTTTGATTGGGATTGCATAGTTTTTATCTCCATTTATTTAGCAATGATTTGTAGGTTTCCATGTGGAATTTTAAAAAATTCTCCAGATGATTCTGATATGTCGATGAGATAAGAACCACTAGTCTAAATCTTTTCTTTCTCAGAAGTCTCTGGATGTCTGAAAGAAAAGGACTCATCATATCCCTAAGGTTCTACATATTAAATAAGGGAAGGGATCATTCCAGCAACAAATGCCATGCAATAATCTCTCTCCAGGGAATTTGTCTACGTTAAAGAGGGCATTCTAGTGGTTCTTTCAGAACAAAGAAAGTATGTCCTAAAACGACTTTCTGTACCTTTACAGAAAGCACTTGGCATTTTCTTCAGCTTTAAAAAAACTAAAGCATTTTGTACCTGTCCAACCATCTTATTACCCATTTTATCAGACTAGAATTGATTCTATTTATCAGATGGTTTGCACTGGGATGTCAAAGTGAACAAAATAAGATTAAACTGGATCAATTGCCTTTGGCTATGTAACTTGTATGGGTAATATAACTAGACTATATTGCCTTTATATAGAGATGTGTATTTCCCCTTTTCTCTTTATTGCATAAATTGATAATTGATAACTTATGAGATAAATTATTAGTGCATCACAGAGCACTTTAACTGCCTAAAGATGGTTCATATTTTTCTCTCAAGACTGAATATTGAGCAAAAGATTAAAACTCTACTCACTGTAATTTTATGTGAAGCATTTTCTAACAGATGTTACATCTTGGTTTGCTACTATATTTTAAATACTTTCTTTTTTTCAATATTCATTAACCAGTCTTTTCTTCTTGTCTCTAATAAGAGTAACATCTGTTTCTTCTTGTTCAATCAAAGCAACCACCTCAAGAGTCTTACTTTGAAAATAATACCATTAGAAAGACAGCCTAGATAGAATATGCTTCATTAACATTTTAAATTTGCATACAAAACAAGTTTTGCTAACAATTATAAGTTAGGGGGATGTTAGAGAAACTATTCTAAAATCATTTAGTTATCTTATGAGAAACAAAAAGGACAGAATGTTGGTTTTAGGTTAAATAGTCCCTTTGTGAAAATACTGGTTTTCTTTTGTAACGTACAGTTGAAAGGTTTTTTATCATTATGCATAAATGGAGGTATCGATTATAAAGTAATATCAAGCAGTCTTTAAGTATAACATTAAATTGAGACTGTTGGAATAGGATATATTTTTAAAACAAAAATATCTTGGAAAATATGCACCAGTTTATAATCAGTCTCCTCAACGTTAGTCACCATGAAAGTCACTGTTTGGAATTGAATTTAATTTTTTGAAAATATTCTATATTTAGAGCCACATCCGTTCCTGGTAAGTCTGTCCGTTCTGGGGACATTCAATCACTCTCGAATAATGGGAGGAACAAATGAGAAGTGCTGCTGTAATCTGTGTTTGGTGATATATTCTTTGTTAGTTACGACTCACAAAATATCTAATTAGACCTAGTATGACTACACACTATTTTTATATTTTCAGAATAAGTGTATTAGCATTTATTTTAAGTATATATCTTTTAGCATTGCTCCAGTTGACTGTGATATTCTATGTGAATTTCATATACTGAATTCCAAAAGCTTTAAATTTCATTAATGTTCTATTTCATATGAATCTAAAAAAAAGCAAACAGGATTGTTAATTTTTTTAAATGCCTGAAAAAAATCTATTCCTTATAGCGTCTCTGAAATGAAAATAATTCTGTATTCCTCCAAGTTACACATGACTCAGAAAATGATGTAAAGATGGAACATATTCTGACTCAAGTTTGTAGGGAGTGTTGCATACTTTTATTTTAGCCATGCTTCACACAAAGTCGTTCAGGTCTCTCTTGCACTAGAGGGAATGGATGCTGGCAGAGGGAATATATGCCGAGGCTATGATGCCCCCTTTATTCCCACCATAATATTGGATGGCTGAGTTCTGAGTAGTAGGAAAAACCACTGCTTGGGTGTTGAATGGTCTGGATTAGGGTCTCAGTTCTACAAAATAACAACAGGATCTTATGTTTAAGATCATTGGTGCACTCATCTATAAAACTAAAAGCATGAACTCATCAGAGTTTCAAAAATATGGAGATGATTTAAATGAATGGGCCTATTTTAATGTGCCTTGGGGGATAAAATGCTAGAATTTACTTCTCAAACCAATAATATGAAATTTCCATTTAAAGTAAAATTTTAAGGGAAAACATCAACTAAAGAAAACATTAAAGGACTTAGATAGTATGTCTGATGCTCAAATACAACAAAAATCTAATGGTACAAATGACTGATATTTGGCTGATAAAACTGGATGGTGTCTCAGGTTATTTCCAGCTCTAATGATATGTGAGAATGGCTCTCCCCAGGAATTGAGATCCTGTCCAGCTTAGGTGGCAAATGGAAATGTGTGTGTGTATATATGTGTGTGTGTGTGTTCTAGGAGAACTCTGACCATGCATGTCCAGGGGCAATATAACATGTTGTTTTGTTTTTTTTTGTTTGTTTGTTTGTTTTAAGAATTCAGGCTCTGGAACCAGATACATTTGAGTTCCAATTCTCAGTTCTACAATCTACTAGCTGTAGAATGCTTAAGCTTTATTAGAATCAGTCCTTCACCTATGTATTGGGGATAATATTTTTTTAAATTGCTGTGAAGTTTAAATGAATCAAATGCAGGTAAAGTATGTAGCAGAGAGGCTATCACATAAAGCTTATAGCAGTTATGTATATATATATATACTCACATATACAGATATCATGAAATTGGATTCTCCTCTGGAGAGAGGCTAAGGCTATAATTTTTTATAACATGTGAATGAAGAAGATTTTAAAGAAGCAGCATATTTTTTTAGGGCAATTGGGTTATTCTTATTTCATTTAAGAATGATCTTCATTGTATTTGGGGCTCATTCCTATCATAGATTACTGAGCCATACCTCTTGATGATAACATGAAAAATTCAAAATAATCATTGGAATTAAAAATGAATAGAAATTATAGAATCTGAGCTCAGAGGTAGCAGTGTCTACTGTCAACTATGCCACTTTTATCTAGGGTACTATTTCTCTAGTAATTGACTTCCTCGAAAAAATAAAATAAGCTTGGGGAATGCATGTAGTTCAGTGGTTGAGCACCTGCTTCCCATGTACGTGGTCCCAGGTTCAATCCCTGGTACCTCCTTTAAAAAAGCAAAAACAAAATAACACCTTTTGTTTTCATCTGAATGGAATAATAGACCTTTTGACTATGAACAATTCAGCTGGTGATGTTTTATTTATAAGTTGATTTTGTTAAGAAATTTTCATAGAACTATTCAGAAAGTCCTCTGCTCTGCCATTTAGCACAGAATGATCCACCTACTAAAGGTGTCTTATAAGTGATTTCCTGGGAATGCCTGATTATTCATGATGCTGATGTCCTTGGGATCCATGACCAAAACTACATTTCATAGCAGGCTTCATCAAATGATAAAGGCAAAAACAAAAATCCAAAACCATACACTTCTACTTTTAATCAACACTTAACCCAGTTTTGTACTCTAGAAGAAAATGTTATAGTGAAGATATAGTCTATGACACATCAATTCTGTGGGAGAACCCAAAAGTGGCTAACTTGAAAAGGAGCTACTTCAGTAAACACCACTGTTTGCTTGACTGCTAACTTATTGTAATTTAAGAATAAGTCCTTACATTTTCATGATAATGAAATGCTAAAAATTTTATCTGGCTTGTTCTTCAGGCAGTATTTGAAAGATAAGAAAGAAAATAATTATTTTCCCAGTTTTTATAAAAATGGGGGAAAATCTCTGGGATTAAATGAATTGCCAAAGATATTCTCATCAGAAACAGAACTTGGACTAAAATCAGGCCTTTTCTTTCTCAATGAGGAACTATCTTACAAAGTAACCCATAAACACCCCAAAATAGACCCTGATATGAGGATATGGGCATACGTAGTTTCATTTGAATGGTGACCCAGAAAATGCAATAGAGGAATGGGGAAGTGAGATAGGCAAGGGTGGAAAACCACTTAAGGGTTATTTAATTAGGGAGTTGTTGGGGCAACTATGTTGTATTAACTGCCACCCCTCCCGCATCTGGCACTTCTCACCTGCCACTCTTCCTAAGTCATTGGAAGACATTGCCATGTATGGGAATTGTCTGATGATGACATCTAGAGTGGGCTGAAGGAGTATACTTCTTTGAGTAAATCAATAACTGAGGGAAACGGATGTAGCTCGAGTGATTAGGCTCCCATCCACCATATAGGAGGTACAGGGTTTGATTCCCGGGGCCTCCTGGTGAATGGTGAGCTGACCCGCATGGTGAGCTGGCCCAAGTGGAGAGCTGGTACAGCAAGATGATGCAACAAAAAGAGACACAGAGGAGAGACAATAAGAGACGCAGCAGACCAGGGAGCTGAGGTGGCGCAAGAGATTGAGTGCCTCTCTCCCACTCTGGAAAGTCCCAAGATTAGCTCCTGGTGCCGCCTAAAGAGAAGACAAGCAGACTCAGAAGAACACACAGAGAGTAGATAGCAAGTGCAAAAACAACGGGAAGGGGGGAAAAGTAAATAAATAAAAATCTTTAAAAAAAAACAGCTGGGTAAGAACAATTGTATTTAGAATTTTGCAGATTCTAGACAGTTTTATAGACATTCCATTAAACTTAAAATTTTTTTTTAAATCATATTGCATTTGACTATTTCCAGTATAGAAGCCATGGTCAGCTATGCCAATGTTATTTTAATTGTTGCTCTATATTCTATCATCGATTTGACCATCTATTAAATTCAAAATGCCAGATTCCTTCTCATGATTGCTCTCTCAGTATCATTCACTTATTCATTTGCACCTACTATGTGCCAGGCACTGTTTTAAGTGCTGGGTTTTCAATAGAGAATAAAACAGACAAAATCTCTGACCTCAAACAGCTTATGGTCAAGTGGAGGAAGACAATTAACTAATAAATTAATAAGTGAGCATATAATGCATTTGGTAATGAGAGGTGCTATGAGGAAAAATAAAGCTCTCAAAAACAGTGATGTTAGAAGAGAGGGGAAAATGCTATTTTATATACAATGGTCAGGAAAGACCTCTCAGGTAAGATGATATTTGAGCAAAGACCTAAAGTGAGGGAGCAAGGCATGCAGACGTTGGGGGATAAAAGCATTCCAGACAGAGGGAAGAACAAGCACAAAGGCCTGAGGAAGCATGTTGGACATATCCACACAACTGCAGGGCCCAGAGAGGGTACAGCAGAGTTGGCAAAGGAGAATGGTACAGGAGATGAAACCTGAGAGATGAGATGGGGACAGCTCACAAAACACCTTTGAGTCTATCATAAGGACGTCATCTGGTACTCTTAGTGAGTTCAAAAGCAACACAAATTTCTTGTAAGAGAAATAATGTGATGCCACTTGTTGCATTTCTGAAATGATTACACTCCTTCTGTGGGAAGAAGGGAAAGTGGGAAAGGAAGAGGAAGAAGATGATAATGAAGATGATGATGACATTGAAGAGAGGAGAAGGGAAGGGAAGATAAGAGAGAGAAGAGAAGAGATGGAAGGAGGAGGAAAGGAGAGGGGAAATATACTGTGGGGAGAATAGACTATAATTGGGAAGAGTGGAAACAGGAAGAACAGATAGGGGGCTATTGAAATACTTTAGGCCAAAGATGATAGTGGGTTTATGTGGTCATTTGTTTTCTTACTATTTTTAAACTATGCATATATATTATAAATACCTTACCAGAGAGGTCTTTCCTGACCATTGTGTATAAAATAGCATTGTATATAAAATATTTCATGAAATATTCTTTTTTAATATTTTTTTCAATCATTGAAAAATGTAAAACCCATTTTTACTTCATAGGTCATATACAAATAGGCATGGGCCAGATTTGTCCCAAAGGCTGTAGTTTGTGGACATGCTGTATAAATTACAGGAGCTTGGAGCCGTCATTTGTCCTTCATTTTTACTCACATTTCATGTTTGGATACTTTTACTTGTTAGACATGTCTTTCTTTAGAAAAAACTGAAATATATCCTCAGGTAACTACTACCTGTGGATTCAAGATTACGCCATCTGAGGCAAACCAGAATGCAATATATTTCCTATGCCATTGCAAAGGTCTTCAGGAGGTCAAAGAAAACCATCTGACCTCCTTGGACTTCTCCTTTTCTCAAACTCTTTCCAGATACATATGTGCAATAGCTACTCTTCTCTGGTCCTTAAATTTCTAGTTATTTAGTTATTTTTCATAAAATGAAAGCTAAACCTGAAAATGAACTTTAACCTATTTCCTGCCTAGTGGAGACATCAATAGAATTTCTGTTTCCACACAACTTTGTATTAGCCAACAATGATGTGTGATTGTTACAGGTGGGGTTCTTGGTATACTTTGTTGGTTTTTGTTTGTTTAAGCATAACCTACACTGTTATTGAGGCACCTTATTTATAAATGATCAGATAATCTTGGCGTTGTATTCATCCTTATTAATGGTTAATCAGTACATATAACTGTCCATACTTACACAGGTATAGTAGTTATTCAGAGAAAATAACCAAGACAAGAAAAGGTAATAGTTCATCATTGCTTCTCAAATGGCTTTATTCAACCCACTCTTCCCCAAGTACTTCACTGGCATATTAACTTTGATTAATATTTGATTGTATTCTATTATACCTTTATTCAGTCCAATAGAGGATAGAACCACATATAATGTTTAAAAAATATGAGATGTCAATGCAAATTCTAAGTAGCACTGATTTTTATTAGATGAAAATGTATAATTAATACTTGTAAAATGCTGACTTTCTTGATATTAAAAAAATGTTTTTAACTGAAGCATCTTGAGAAAAAAATCATTTTTATTTTGTAATTTCCAGGTTCTGGATTAAATGATGGACAGTGGCACGAGGTGCGTTTTCTAGCCAAGGAAAATTTTGCTGTTCTCACTATCGATGGAGATGAGGCATCAGCAGTTCGAACTAATAGTCCTCTTCAAGTTAAAACTGGCGAGAAGTACTTTTTTGGAGGTAAGAACACCACTTGTGCAGATGCAATGAAGTTTGATTAAGAAGTATCAAACTCCAGTAGATACTCAGTAGATCTCGGGGGGGGGGCGGGATGGACAAATTATAATCCTATTGGGCTAAAAAATGGGAATTTTTGTTTTCTACATGAGAAAAATACTACTGTGATGTCGCCATATTTTTCAAATCCACTTCAAGAATTTGACGTGAATTGCATGAGATTCTGGATTTATTTATTCTCATAATACTGTCTGCAATAGTCAGGCCTTGAACTAGGAATTAGATATCTATTGCTGCTGTAACTAATTACCCTGAAACTTAATGGCTTAAAACAATGAACATTTATAATCTCACAGTTTTTCTGGATAGGAATTGAGGAGTGGATAGCTGACTTGGGGTCATCATGAGCTTATACTCAAGCTATTGGCAGTGACTACATCGTTGGAAACTTGACAGGGTCTAGAGGGTCTGCTTCTGAGAAGGTTCACCCACAGAGCTCACACACAGAGTTGGTGCAGGCTATCAGGTGGGGTGCCTCACTTCTCTTCCATGTGGCCCCTGATCCTTCAAGGACTCTCTTCTTCATTTGGCTTTTCCTTCAGGTGGCTGGGCTTTGAGAAAAAAAGAGAGAAGAGAAGAGAGGAAAGAGGAGAGAAAGAAAGAGGGAGAGGTGAAGGGGGAAGAAAGTGGAGAAGAAAAGGAATAAAGAGAAGGCGGTGAAGGAAGAAGCTAGAGGTAGAGAAGGGAAAGGGGGAAAAGAAAGGAAGAAGCTGATGATGAAGCTGATGATGACATTGAAGAGAAGAGAAGGGAAGGAAAGACAGGGAAGAAGAGATGGAAGGAGGAGGAAAGGAGAGGGGAAAGCCAGAAGGGAAGAGGAGAGGAGAGTAGGGAGAATAGGGGAGAGGAGGAGAGAAGAGAGGAGAAAAGAAACAAAGAGAAGTGCAGAGAAGAGAAGAGAAGCCAGTAAGCAAGAGAGAAATTTCCCAAGATGGAAACCACTGTCTTTTTATAATCAAGTCTTGAAAGTGACATCCCATCACTTGGTCATATTCTATTTGTTAGTATTCACTAATCCAGGTCAAACTTAAAGTAATGGGATTATACAAAGGCATTCTTACTATGAGGCAAGGATCATTGAGGGCCATTTTAGAAGCTACCTATTTTATATAATAAGCCATTGTTTCACAAATATCTTGGTTCTTCAGTAATGAAAAGATTAGTAAAAAGGGAGACTCTCTTTAACGATAAATTCTACTATGTATGAAAGAGTGTTGTAGCAAGGACCTGGCATGTATTCTAATTTGAAGAATGAATCCTGCCTGAAAGTGATATTTTAGCATTAATTAAATATGGGGACAGGTTTTATTAAAGTGCTAGGTAAGATATGTTCTTTAGATGACTACATCTTTCATTAGATTGTTTCTCCCATTCTAGATCATATCATGTAAGATCTGAAAAGCACATCA
Source organism: Cabassous unicinctus (assembly GCA_029593785.1). Lineage (NCBI taxonomy): Eukaryota > Metazoa > Chordata > Mammalia > Cingulata > Chlamyphoridae > Cabassous > Cabassous unicinctus. Next base: position 9,536 of record JAQZBX010088396.1, read on the forward strand.
CATTCCTAGAAAAAGGTTTGGTTTAAGCTTTAGAAAAAGATATGTGTACATATATTTGCCTCTGAAGACGTTTCATATATCTATCTATGTATGTAAATATATATTTATATATTACTATATGTATGTATTTTTTCTAAAATTTATTAGAATGTAAGGCTTCATGAGAGACATCATGTCCGTCTTGTTCCCTGCTGTATACCCAAGGTCCTAGAAAAATTCTTGGAATATAGTAGATGATCAATAAATATTTGTGTATGAATTGGTAAATTCTGTAAAAATGAGCAAGGCAAACAATATATTCCTAATTGTATAGAAGAAGAAACAAAAACTCTGGGAGGTTTACTGACCTGCCACTGATTTTGGAGCCAGCATCTGAGTTCAAGAACTCTGACTCCCACACCAAGGCATTTCTTCCTCTCTGGATCATGATGTGATGTTGAGTGACAACCTAAATTAGACTTCTGCTTTGTTAATCTTCTTTAGCATTGGAAGTTAAGACTACATGATTTTAAAAAGGCATTCAAAAAATATTTGATGCATGGAGAGAAGTGAGATGAGATGTCTTGTGAATAAGTAAATTGGGTCATATTAATATGAGAAAAAGCAACCCAATAGCCAAACTGATTTTCTTCTAAAAAATATCTAATACAATAGGCTTTTGACCAACAGTTTGCATTGCTGTCATAGAGAAGGGATCACAATAGTCAGTTGGAAAGCTATTAATGATCCTCACTCATCCAAAGGACACTGGACTGTTTTTGGTCATGGATGAGTTTGCTAAATGCCTAAGGCCTGTTTTGATCTATTTCCATCCAGATGGGTGGACAAATAGCAATAACGACAAATTTCTGGGATAGAGTTTATAGGATATGAAGGTTCTTGGTTTGCTATTGGGATATGCTGTCAGCAAGTGATCATGATGCTTCCTTGGTTGTGCCCTCATTGAATGAAGCCTCAGATTGTATAAGAATCACAAGGGAGTACTCATTACAATTTAAATTCTCAGGTCCCACCTCGAAAGTGAAAATGCAGGATGCTGAAAAATTGAAGAATTCCAAATTCCAGGCAATTCTGATGCAAATGATCCGAGGAACGTTATTATAGATCAACTTCAGCCAATTGCACATAAACCTCTTAGATTCTTTTTTGCAAGGTGACATCAGCCACTGAAGTTTTGAGATAAGTGTGAATAGCTACTTACTGCTAGCCTTCCTGCCACTGAACAACAAAAAGAGATCACAGACCAAGCTCTGCTATACATACATTTATTAAATAAGCATTTATTAGCAAGTAGACACAATAAAAACTCGTATAAACTCAATGAAGGCCCAACTCTCTGAATTGCTACACCTTGCATAAAATGTTCTCTTGATGCAGTTGTAGCAATATTCCAGAAGTGGGATTGTGCTATAGTTAGAGTCTGTACCAGGCAACAGTAAAACTCAGAATCAAATGGCTGGACACAGAATCACTCAGTGGTCCAGATTCTGAAACCATCGGCAAGGGTTCAGGTTACAGACCTCACTGCTTACAGTCCTCATCCTCTTCAGACAAGGCTAGGGTATCTCTAAAAGTTGTTTTGCCAAACAACATATCCTTAATAACTTTAATTTCTTCACTGAGATCTTTTTTCTAACATTTATCTAATATTTATGCTAATTAACAAACCATGAATTTCACCAAGGAAAACCCAATTTATCATTCAGCAAATTAATTAGAGGTCTACTTAGCAGAAATATTGGAGTAGCCACCTCTAAAGTGGCTGCGATCTTTTTGATATGATATTGGTGATAACCTCTGAATGTGGCTTCCTGACTAGAATGCTAATTGCCTCTGAGTTGTAACTTCAACTAAAATACACACACACACAATTTCATACTGTCTATGGTGAAAAAGGTAAACTATATTACAGATGAGATAAGGAAAATGTTTTAAGAAATTTCAGCATAGCAGAAAGAAGAATTGAATTTATTCTAAAACATGAGCTTTGGAATCATGGATACCTGATTTTGTATTGTGGTTTTATCACTTGTTTGATAATTTGGATAATTTATCTTACTATCTTCATCTATTCAATGGCAATATAATCTGTTTTGTAAACATTATCCTACATAACACATTAAACTGTCTACCTTATCCTAGACAGATGCTAAATGCTAACCTTTCTAGTCCAATGTGGGACTTTATTTTAACTCATTCAAAGACACCCCCTTCCAAGGAAGATGTGAGACTCCAGCCCATGGGTTCAACAAAAGGCTTCTCACCAACTTCTCTACACTCAAAGCACTTCCTCCTCAGTCATTAAAAAATCATTTTCCTCTGAACTGAAAGCCTGAAGTAAAGGCTTCACTGCCCCCATGGCTTAATTGTGTATTCAAATGCTCACACATGCCCACAGCTTTATTTCTTTTGAAGTTAAGTCCTGGTTATATCGTTTTCTTCACAACCTCAGGCTCAACTATTTCACATCAGTGCAAGGTTTTATCTCCCTATGCCTGTTTTCTGCTAATCCCACGAAAGGTTTTCTGTAACACCCATGATCAGATATTTAAGCAGTAAGAATTCTTTTGCCTTTTTCTTGAGAGTAAACAGAATAAGAAAGAGATTAGTCGTTTGGGATATGTCTTTACCCTTCACCAGAAGATGCTTTGGCTGCTTTAACTTTTTTCTCTACTTCCCAAAGGGAATTCCCTACTTTTTTGACAACACTTTTAATCACCCAATGAATAATAAATGTAATAATTAAATTTATTTATTGGATAATTAAATTATAGATTATTTAATGATGGAATTACATTTATTTATTGACCACTTACCTGGTGTGATAATCGGTTTGTGATACAGGTCAGGGTCCATGATCATGAGAAGTTATTTTTTTGGACTGAGTCTGACAGGATTGGATTTATTAAGGTTTAATAAGGGCATATCTTTTCCAGTTATAAATTTAGACTCACTGGTATATAGATGGAAACCATTGTTGAAATTTTAAAAAATGTATTTACTTAGCTATCTAGATACATATATCTATATAAAGTCATTCTTCTTTAAGAAATTAAAAATGAAAGAAAAGAAAGAAATAGGAGCATTCTCACCAGTTGTTGTGCTCCTTAGCTCTTTCTTATGGCACAGTGCCAACAGTCCTGCATACCTGTGAGTACCTCAAAACTTCTATAGTGAACTACTCACCCACATCTTGGTCATAAGAGTCTCCCAGATAATTT
>JAQZBX010088397.1:0-12749 GCA_029593785.1 Cabassous unicinctus
GTTTAGGCATGTGATTTTTTGAATAGACCAATGGATTTTTATGCCAGAATATGAGAAGCTCATTAATATAATTTCAAATACTACATTGCAGCTAACCTTTAAGAAACTGTTAGGTTGATGCGTATCAAAGAGGAATATCTATAATGATCTGAAAAGGTATTAAAATATTCCTCCTTTTCCCAACTAAGTAGTGACTAAACCCAGATTTTCTTTATATACATCAACAGAAACAATATATTGCAATGACTGAATGTAGACCCAGACATGAGACTCTAGTCCTTAAAAAAGACATTAAAGATAATTGCAAAAATTAAAAACAATGTCACTCTTCCAATTTCTTTTGTTTTGGAAAATACTTTTCACTAAAATGTTATGTTAAAAATCTAATAGGTTTATTATTTTGAAATGTACTAATAAAGATGTATTTTTAAAACGTATGTTTTAATGTCTAATATAATTATCAATAACCCACATATCTTTGGGGTTCTCAATAATTTTTAAAAACTCTAGGGGGCAGATGTGGCTCAAATGGGTGGGCGTCCGTCTGCCATATGGAGGGACCTGGGTTCCATCCCCAGGACCTCCAGGTAAAATAAAAAAAAATATATATATAGAAGGTGCATGGGCTGCCAGGCTCTGTGTGCTGGTGAGCTGCCAGGCCCGGGGAGTCATGCAGCAAGATGATGACGTAAAAGGAGAGAGACAAGACAATATGCTCCGAAATCTCCGAAACCCAGGAGCAGAGGTGGCGCAGATGGCAGAACACCTCTCTCCTACATCGGAGGTCTCCAGGATCGAATCCTGGTGAAGACTGGAGGAGGAGGAGGAGAAGAGGTGAAACAGACACAGAGAATTGCCCAGCGAATGGACACAAAACAGCAAATGGGGAAGGGGGGGTTTAAAATGGATCAAGTAAATAAATAAATCTTTTAAAAAAAAAAAAAAATGAAAAAATAAAAACTCTAAAGGAGTCCTGAGACCAAAATGTTTCTGAATTGCTGAACTATAGCTAGATGCTTCAACATGGATGAATCTTAAAACATAATTTTGAACAAAAGCAACTGAGAATATACAGTATGATTCTATTAAAATAAATTTCGAAAACGGGCAAAAGTAAACATGTTGGGTAAGGATACATACATAAGTGACAAAACTAAAGGAAAACAAGGGAATAATACAAAATTCAGGATGACAATGGTGATGGGGCAGGGAATGCTTTGCTTCTGGGGTGAGGCACACAGATGTGCTTTTTCTAAAAACTGTACATATTAATGTAATATTTCACAATAAAATTTTTTTAAAGAAACAGGGAGATGCACCTATTTCTGCACCTATTTGGGGGAGATCTATAACATTTGAAAAGATGATTGTAAATTTCATTTGCAAGAGAAAATGCAAAAGAGCCCCGAATTTTTTTTAAAAGACATTCTAAAGCTACAAAAATTAAAACAGTGTGGTAAAAGCTTAAATGGGTCAAGTAACATTAGAAAGCACAGAATCCAGTAGAAAAAAAAATGAGCTAAGGATACGAACTGGCCAAAAATGTTTAACTTACTTATTCACCAAGAAAGACAAAAATTTAAAAGTGATACTATTTTCAATTTTTAGATTGGTTAAAAAAAAAAATTGTTTGCACCCAGTGCTGGGTAACAGAGAGATAAAAACACACCTTTTGAAAGACTGAATAAAAAAGGGCACAATAATTTGAGTGCAATTTAGCAGCCTTATCCTTCAGCAGTCTCATAAGGATTCAATTCTACAGAAATACTATTACAAGTACCTGAAGCACTGTTTATAATAGCAAAATAAATCATCACTGCAGCATTACTTAGTTACAGAGAAAAACTTGAAAATAACTCAAATGCCCATCATAGATGAATTAAATACTCCTCTGATAAATTAATAGGTGTTATACGTAGACATCATATTTATTAACAAACACTATGTCTCAGGCACTTTTCTAGACACAGGTCATTTAAACAACTATGTTTGAACTACAGGAGATGCTCATGATATCTCTTTTCAAAGGGAATTGGTTAAATTTGGGCAACTGTCCCGAAAACATAAAATTCCAAACAGTGTCTTTATCTTTCTTAATTATGTACAAACACTTTGTCACCTTTTACTTTCTCTGACTTAGGGTTATACACTTATTGATGTACTGAAGACATTGATGTACTGAAGATATTATATAGAGCTATCCAATTCTACAAGGCAGTTTTTCACCAGAAAAGTTTTCTGCACTATTAAGGAACACTTGCTTTGTCACAAACCTCCTGGGTAGGTCCATTTAATATTAAATACCACTCCTATCCCCTTTTGCCGTCAAATGATTTTTCTGGAACACCGTGGGCCCTCAGATCACTATTTTTACCACAATAATACCATACACTTGTACAACACAAGTTTAGAATACATTTTTATAAACTTTATCATTCTGATTTTATCTTACAGGGAGTACAAAGAAGGGTAAGAGGGGGTATTCAAATTTGTGGATTACAAATCGGTGATTAAGAGAAACGGGGACTTTCAAAGAGTTTTATTTAATTTCGAGGTTCATCTGCCACGTCCTCCTATCAAATGCTGCTTAGTATCATTTCAGACAAACTGCTAGGACGCATGGACCAACATATGACATTTCTTATGCATAAGTTATTTTCTGCTAAATGATCCTTTTTACGGAGAAATCTTCCTTTTATACCAACTTTAAAAATAAAAGGTCACGGAGTGCCCTGAAAGTTTCTACAGAAAGAAAAGGAAGATTTCATAAAGAACTCCTAGAAAATTATTTCCCAGCTAGTCCAATCCAAATGCGCGAAATTTCCACCAATTATATACTGTAATATCTAGGAAGACGATACCGCTGCCAGGCAACTCAAACGAAATGTTTAAACTGTTCTAGACTTTTTGCCTCAAAGAGGTGAAAGATGAATTCTGAAGCCCTATAAGAACATGCAAAACGATGACTTCCTAAAAACAACCGAGATCTATATGTTAGCGGCACAGAGAACGGCAACAGGTTGCAAAAGGTCGAAGAATTTATAAAGCCGCAAAATCTTCCGAAAAACGACCCCTGCCAACCCCACTCATCCCAGCGCAGGACAGACATGCAAGAACGCGTTAATCACTCATCATCCAAGAAAAACATTCAAAGCCCTTAAATATAACAGCAAAGCCCCCGACAGCAACCACAAAAGCCCCAAGTAGTTATATCGTGCATTTCAAGCCTCGGAGGACTGGACCTTCTCCTTCCTTCCAGGCGTCTACAGCAGTCCACAGAGGAGTGCGCTCCAAAAGCGATGAAGTTTTACCTGCACTTTGCGCTGCCGCCGCCCCGGAACACTTCAAATTACTGTTCAGTTTCTTTCCCATGCTTTTAGATCTTGTCAGTTCCTTCCACACATGCGTTAACTTTCTCTTGGTCCCTCGTGGCCAAATGTGACATTTATATAGATATATGTTTTCGAATCTTTTTTCCCCCCCTTAAATAAGGCGACGTCTCTTTCCCCTTCCTAGCAATGGAGACCTCAGGTAGCTTCTGTAATTCCCCCTCCTTCTGAATTTCCAACAGGCGAACCTCTATCCCAAGTTTGTAAAGGTTCTTCAAAACTCCACCTCAAAAGGATCCGAGCCTGTCCACGTTGCAACTCGTCAGCAATACTGCCACTCTTCCTTTCCGTCTGTCCTTCTGCCAAGAGCACGCAAGGGGCGGGTACAACAGCGCGTGGAGGAAAGGGGGACGACTTGTGGAGGGAGGGAAGCCACGAGTCCGGGTTAAGGCGACGGCGCCTGGGCCAGCCTGGGCCAGCCTGGGTGTCTCCCGCGTCGACGCCGCTCCCAGGTGGTGAAAGAAGGGAGGACTGGAGGGAGGGACAGAAGGCCAAGCTGTCGAGACTCGAAGCCCTCAGGCTCCGCCGCACTTTGCAGCAAAGCTTCCAGTTTTTCCCAAAAGGGTTATAGAAAAGAACGATCCCCGGTGACGCTACACCGCCTGAGGCAACATGTCGACATGCCTAGTGACTGTCGCGAGCAACCGGAAGTAAAACCTCGCGACCAAAGGAAAAGGAGAAAAAAAAAAAAGGGAAAGTGAAAACTGAACTGTGGAGCACCGTAAGACAAGAGGACGAATCACTGAGAAGAAGCTGAGGCGCAGGCGCGGGCGGCGCTCGGCGTCCACGCGGCACTCAGCTTTCGCCTCTGCGCAGGCGCGAGGCACGAGCTCGCCCCAGATTGGAGAGCAGCGTCTGCCGCGGGAGGGGCAGGTGTCTCCCTACTGGCGTCCCGCCGGATGCGGAAGGCGCCCGCGGGAAGACCCGGAAGACGCCGGGTGCTACGCTTACGCGTGCTGTGGGGGGCTAGCTCGCGCCGTAGTCGTGCGTCTTTACTTCTGCCTAGTTTCTGTCGCAGCTGCGCAGCCTTTCTTTTGTCATGTAGAAAAGCGGTATTTTTCAAATCTCGTCCTTATTTCAGTTTAGTGATGTTAAATAACGCTTGTGGCTGTGCTAGCTCCCTAGGAAACCACCTCTAAAAATGTATAATCCATGTAGCGAGGGCTAGGATGACCATATATAGCATTAATTGATGTCTCTCTTTATGCGAGATAAGTACCGATGGAAAGTAACAGGCTAGGGATCCTACCCATGAGCCAGGCACTATGCCACGTGATGAGAATACAAAGCACTTTATGCATTCACCTGAAAGTTTAACTGATTGCTATGTGCCAAGTGCTGTCTTAGGCACTGGGATTACAGTCGTAAAAAAGATAAACAAGGTCCCTGCACTTAGTGGAATTTATTCTAGAGATGTGAAAAACAGTAAACAGGTGAACAAAACAATAGAATTTCAGATAACGTGAAAACAAACTGGAAGGGCTAAAGGCAGAAGCTGGAGGCCATTGGCAGAGGAGGCAGAGCTACAAAGATCTCACTGAGTAAGGGACATTTGAAGGCAAACCTGTATGACAAGATCTGATCAAATCCATCTGGAAAAAAAACTTTCTAAGCAGAAAGGGAAGCAAATGCAAAGGCCCCGCGAAGAAGTGAAATTAAGCATGTTCAAGAAGGCTGACTGGAGTAGCAAAAAATGAAATACAGCATATATATAAAGTACACAAAACCAGAATGTACACGTGGATGGATCACAAAGCAAATACTCATGAAATAGTCAAGGTGTCAGCACCCCAGAAGCTCCCTCTTGTGCCTCTCCTCAATCACTACCCGTCTGTCTGTCACCACTATCCTGACTTCCATACTTTTCTTTATAGGTTTCCACCTAAAACTATATAAAGCTGTAACTGCATAATTTAGTTTTGCTTGTGTTTTAAACTTTTTGTAAGTCAAATCATTTTGTCTCGTTTCTTTGGAGTAACTTATGTTTGTGACTTACGTTTTTGTGTGTACTTGTCTTGCGTTTTCTTTGCTGTATATGTAGGTGAGGATGTAACACATTTTCTTTACTGTGTATGGTCGGTGGACATTTGGATTATTTCCAGTTCTTGACTATTATGAATAACACAGATGTTCATGTCTCTTTGTGCACATGAATACTTATTTCTGTTGGGTGTATATCTAGTATATCTGGGCATGCTGGATATGATAGTTTGGGTTTTCCTTTCAGCAAATATTTATTCCCTTCCTTCTCCCACCCTTTGCCAAGTTTACTTATCTACCCCATTGATGTTGGGGTTGTTCATGTGAGTTCCCTAGGCTTATGGAATATTAGCACCCAGGACATACAGGAGTCTCAAGTGTGCTTGTGCAGTTTGAATTGGCCCTTGCACTCGGGTGATTTGCATGAGGAGAAATGTGCCTTATGCAGTTGTTGCCCCTTTAGCCTGGGCCCCCAGAGTAAACATGCCAAGCAGATGAGAATCCAATCCAATTTAGATTAGCAGAACTTTAGTCATCTCAAAGATTAATGGGCTTCAGAATTAATGCTGTTGTGAAGCCACTGGTTTGTGGGTGATTTATTATGCAGTATTATTGTAGCAATAAGGAAATGTGTATGTTCAACTGTAACAGATAATGCCAAACTTTTTGCAAATTGATTTCACCAAGTTATACTCCTACAAGCAATATGTGAGAATTCTAGTTGTTCTATACCCTTGCCAACACTTTTTAATTTTAGCAACTCTGGAGGATGAGTTATGGTTTTAATTTGCATTGCCTTGAACTTTATTCTTTTTCAAATGTTTTGGCTATTTTAGGTCTTTTGGATTTCTGTATACATTTTAGAATCAGTTTATCATTTTCTACCCCTGAAAAAACTTGCTGGGATTTTGGCTGGGGTTGTGTTGAATATACAGATCAATTTTTTTTTTTTTTTTTTTTAAGATTGATTTATTTACCCCCTCCCCACCCCCGTTGTTTTGCACTTGCTGTTTGCTCTCTGTGTCCATTCACTGTGTGTTCTGTGTCTGCTTGTCTTCTCTTTAGGCAGCACCAGGAACCAATCCTGGGACCTTCCCAAGTGGGATAGAGGAGCTCAATCTTTTGCACCACCTCAGCTCCCTGGTCTGCTGCGTCTCTTACTTTCTCTCCTCTGTGTCTCTTTTTGTTGCATCATCTTGCTGCACCAGCACTCCTCAGGGCCAGCCCTCTGTGAGCGCCAGCACTCCTGTGCGGGCCAGTACTCCTGCGCGGGCCAGCTTGCCTTTCACCAGGAGGTCCCGAGAATCAAACCTTCCTATATGGTAGACAGGAGCCCCGTCACTTGAGCCACATCTGTTTCCCACAGACCAATTTAGAGAGAATAGTTTTCAGGCCTTAGATTTTGTCATATTTACCTCTAATTGTTTTATATTTTTGATGCTTATTCTTAGTAATGTTTTTAAACTTAATGAGGGGGGACAGATGTGGCTCCAATGGTTGGGTGTCCGTCTCCCATATGGAGGGACCTGGGTTCAATCCCCGGGACCTCCTGGTTAAAAAAAAAAAAAAGAAAGAAACTTAATGAGGTTTAAATTTAAAAATTTACAATAGTTGCTAGCATATAGAAATATAATTGATTATTTCCATATTGACCTTGTATCCCGCAATTTGCTAGGCTCACTTGTTGGATTTAGAAGTGTGTGTTTGTGTGTGTATTCAGATTTGTCGGCAGAATAGTTTTACATCTTTGTTTCCAATCTGTATTATTTTTGGGGTGGGAGTGGGGGGAGGGGATGTCTTATTGCACTAGTTAAGGCCTCCAGTGCGATGTTGAATGTTGACTAGGAGAGGTGAGAGCAAAAAAAGCATTCGGTCTTTTACTGTTAAGAATGATGTTAGGTTTGGTGTTTTGCAGATGCCCTTTTTTAGGTTGAGGAAGTTCTTCTAGTCCTAGTTTTTGAGAGCTTTTATCATAAACAGGTGTCGAATGTGTACTTTTTCTGCATCTATTGAAATGATTATATAGTTTTCTTTTTTCATCTCAATAGTGAATTACATCAATTGAGTTTCAAATGTTAAATCAACTCTGAGTTCCTGGGATAAATCCAGTTTGGTCAGGATGCATTATCCTTCTTACATATGTACATGACTTGCTGATACTGTAAGGATTTTGCCATCTATGTTCATGAGGGATATTGGTCTGTAGTTTACTTTTCTTGTAATGTCTTTATCTGGTTGTGGTATTCTTGTAAATCTGGTCTCATACTATGAGTGGAGAAGCATTCTCTCTTCTTTGAATGTCCAGAATCTTTAATTAAATTTGGTATTATTAACCAGTGAAGGCATCGAGGCATGAATTTTTGTTTATACGCAATTTTAAAGTACATATATTCTACTTCTTTAATAGATATAGAGCTATTAAGAATATGTTTTTTTCTTGGATGAGCTTTGGAAATTTATGTCATTCAGGAAATTTATCCATACCATCTTAAGTTGCCAAATCTATTGGTATAAAGTTAGCCATAACATTTCTTTATTATCCTTTTAATATCTATCTATATAGTCTGTAGTGTTAGCCCCTCTCTCATTCCTGATATTGGTAATTTGTGTCTTTTCTCTTTTTATTCCTACTCTGTTTGGTGAGAGATTTATCAATATTATTATCTTTTCAAAGAACTAGCTTTTGATTTTATTGATTTTTCTATTTTTATTTTCTCATTTATTTCTGTACTTCTGTTTCCTACTGCATTCCTTATATTTATGTTGGATTTAATTTACTCTTCTCCTAGTTTGTTAAGATAGAAATTTAGAACATTGAGAACTTTTTTCTTTTCTAATAAAAGCATTATATAAATATCCCTGACATGCTGCTTTAGCTGCAATCTACTAATTTTACTATGTTGTGTTTTATCTTCATAGTATGTTCTAATGTCCCTTGTTATTTCTTCTTTGACCTATGGATTAAATTATGTTATTTATTTTTCAAATACAGGAGGATTTTCCAGATATCATTCTGTTGTTGATTTTTAATTTAATTCCATTTTGGTAAAAAAAACATATGTTTTATAATTTCAATCTTGGTAAATTTATTGAGAGTTGTTTTATGGCCCACAGATGGTCTTTGTTAATGTTTTGCATGCTCTTGAAAAGAATGTGTATTTTGCTGTTAAGAGGAGGAGTGCAGAAATCTCCAACTATGATTGTGGATTTGACTATTATTCCCTCTGTTCTATTAATTTCTGTTTCATGTATTTTGAAGCTCTGTTATTAGGTACATACACATTTAGGATTGTTTCTTCTTGGTGAATTGATCCTTTTATCATTATAAAATGTCACTGTTTATCTCTGGTAATGTTTCTTGTCCTGAAGTCAATTTTAGCTGATATAATATAGCCACTCCAGCTTTCCTTTTTTTTTAAAAAAAAAGAGATAAAAAAGACAAAAATGTTTTATTTTTGCTCACATATTTACCATTTCCATCATCTTCATTCTTTTGTGTAGGTCCAAATTTCAGTTTGAAATCATGTTCCTTCTAAGTGAAAAAAATCCTTTAGTGTTTCTTGGAGTATTTCTGTGGACACATGTTTTTATTTCCTTTGGAAGATAGATAGGAGTGGAATTGCTGGGCCATATGGTAAATCTATTTTTAAAATTTTGAGAAACTGCCTGTTTTAGTTTGCCAAAGGGCTGCTGGTGCAAAGTGCCAGAAATGGGTTGGCTTTTATAAAGGGGATTTTTGGGGGGTAAAAGCTTACAGTTCTGAAGCTGTGAAATATCCAAATCAAGGCACCATCAGAGGTGCTTTCTCACCAAAGTCAGCTACTGTTGATTCTGTTGTCCACCACATGGGAAGCAAGATGGCCTCTGAGCTCGCTGAGGTCTCTGTCTTCCCCTCCAGATTCTACTGTCTCCTGGAGTTCAGTTGTGGGCAACTAGGCATAGGGCTTGTCTCTTTCCAGGCCTCATCTATCAATCTCAGCTACTCCTTTTTCTTCTCAAGGTCAGCTGCAAGCTATCAGGCATATGTCTCATCTCTCCTGGACCTCAGCTCTTTGGTCCTCTCAGAGGCTTCTCTCCTTGAAGTTCAGCTATGGGCAAAACTGGAGCCCTTTCTCTCACATTGCAGGATCAAATATAGTGGCTTCCTTTTCCTCTGTGTCTCCATGTATATCAGACCCAGCAAGAGGGTGGAGATTCAACCTGAGTCACGCCTCACTGATGTAGCCCAGTTGGAAGTATATCCAACTCTCATAGGAATGGATTAGTTCAAAAACATAATTTTTTCTCTTTTTGGGATTCATAAAAGAATTTCAAACTGCCATACAGCCAAACTATTTTTCAAATTGGCTCCACCATTTTACATTCCCACCAACAATATAAGAAGAGTCCAATTTTTCCACATCCTTGCCACACATGATATTGTCTTCTTTTTGATGATAGACATCCTATTGAAGTGGTCTTAGTTGCATTTCCCAAATGACTGATGATGTTGAATACCCTTTCGTGTGCTTATTGTTCATTTATAAATCTTCTTTTGAGAAATGTCTATTCAAATTCTTTTCCCATTTTATAATTAGGTTGTCTTATTATTGAACAGTAAGAGGTTTTTATATGTTCTAGATACAAATCACTTATCAGATATATGATTTTCAAATATTTTCTCCTATCCTAAGGGTTGCCCTTTCAATTTCTTGATAATATACTTTGAAGTGCACAAGCTTTAAATTTTGATGAGGTCCAGTTTATCAATATTTTCTTTTGTCATTTGTGCTTTTCCTGTCATATCCAAGAAAGCATTGCCTAACTCATGGCCATAAAGATTGTCCCCTATGTTTTCTTCTTCTACATTTAGATCCTTGATTTCTTTTGAGTTAATTTTCATATATAAATTGACATAGGAGTCCAATTTCATTCTTTTGCATCTGTTTATCCAGTTCTTTCAGCACAAGGCTGTTCTATCCCTGTTGGCTCCCTTATCAAAAATCAGATGACCACTTACGTAAGGGTTTACTACTGGATTTTCAATTCCATCCCATTTATCTATATGACTATCCTTATGCTAGTACCATAGTCACATTAGCAACATCCTTTATTGATGAGGTACATTTATTACAACTGATGAACCCATATTGAAACATTGCTACTAACCATGGACTACAGTATACATTATAGTTTACACTCTGTCTCACACAATTTTGTAAGTTATGACAAAATATGTAATGGCCTGTCCAGTACAATATTGAAGAGAATTGATGAGAGCAGAAATCCTTGTCTTGGTCTTGATCTTAGAGGGAAAGCTGTCAGTCTTTCATGATTAAGTATGATGTTAGCTGTAAGTTTTTCAAAGCTGCCCTTTGTCAGGTTGAGGAAGTTCCCTTCTATTCTTAGTTTATTGTTTTTTATAATAAAGGGCTGTTGGATTTTGTAACTTGCTTTTCTGTATATATTAAGATGGTCTTTTATTCTATTAAGATGATGTATTATATTAATAGATTTTTCAGTTATAGATCACACTTGATCATGGTGCTTAATTTTTTTTGTATTTCTCCACATCCTTGCCAGATTTGGTTTGCTAATATTTGTTGAGAATTTTTGCCTCTATATTTATAAGGGATATTAATGTCTTTTAGTAGTTTTCCTTACTTGTGATGGCTTTGTCAGGTATTGGTCTACATTTAATACTGGCCTCTCAGGATGAGTTGGGGAGTGCACCCCCTTCTCTATTTTCTGAAAAAGTTTGTGAAGGACTGGTAATGATTTTTTTTTTTTTTGAAAGATTTATTTTTTATTTTTCCACCCCTTGCCACTTGTGCTCACTGTGTCCATTGGCTGTGCGTTTTTCTGTGTCTGCTTGTCTCCCTTTGTTGCATCATCTTGCTGTGCTAGCTCTCCTCTCCCGCGAGCTCATGCCGTCAGCTCCCCACACCGCGAGGGCTGGCTTGCCTTTACCAGGAGGCCCCGGGAATTGAACCTGGGGCCTCCCATATGGTAGGCAGGAGCCCAACCACTTGAGCTGCATCTACTTCCCTGATTTTTTTTAAACATTTGGTAGAATTTACCAGTGAAGTCATCTGGCCCTGGACTAATCTTCACGGGAAGTTTTTTTCCCTTCAATTTTTGATTCATTCTTTTTTCTTTCTTTCTTATTTTAGGCGTATTTAGATTTTCTATTTTTAGTAGGTTTTGGTCATTTCTATCTTCATAGGAATTTGTCCATTTCATCTACATTGTCTACTTTGTTGGCATATAGTTTCTCAAAGTATTCCCTCAAAATTCTTTAAATTTTTGTATGATTCTAATGCCTTTTTGGGGAGATGACATTTCACTACACTTTCAATTTCTTCTATAAATCAGCTTATTCCATTTTTAAATGGTTTGATTATGGAAATTTTCAAGCATACATAAAAGTAGAAAAAACAAGATAATGTGCCCATTACCTGGTTTTGATAATTCTTAATCTTTTTCAATCTTGTTTCATCCATCTCTCACACTGTATTTACTTACTTAGTATCTTGTGTGTTTTATTTTTATTTTTATTTTTTTAAATAATTAATTTATTTATTTATCCCCCCCCCTTGCTGCTTGTGCTTGCTGTGTCCATTCGCTGTGTGTCTTCTCTGTGTCTGCTTATCTCCCCCTTGCTGTGAGGTCTTGCTGCATCAGCCCCTCACGCCGCGCGGGCCGGCCTGCCCTCACAAGGAGGCCCCGGGAAGTGAACCTGGGGCCTCACACATGGTAAACGGGGCCTCTATCTGTTGAGCCACTCCCGCTTCCCTATCTTGTGTGTTTTAAAGCACATCACAGATATCATGTCATTTCACCTATAAACATTTCAGAATGTATCTTTAACTGATAAAGATATTTCTGTATATGTATGTACACACATACATACTCCACAAACCCTTATCACATCTAATAAAATTGATAATACTTTCTTAAAGGCATCTAAGACCTAGTCCATATTCAAAATTTCCAATTTACCCAACTGTATCAACTATTTCTTTTTATACTTGGTTTGTTTGAATCAGAATTCAAGATCCATTCATCAACAGATTATAATTTTTGTATTCCTTTTAGGTCTCATTCATTATTTTTAAATGGCATTTATATATTGGGGAAAGAGTCATTTTTCCTATTAATGTCCCATGTTCTGGATTTGGTAGATTTTTAAAAATGGTATTGGGAAGCGGGTGTGGCTCAGTGGATAGAGCCCCCGTTTACCATATGGGAGGCCCGGGTTCGCATCCCGAGGCCTCCTTGTGAGGGCACGCCGGCCTGAGCGGTGCGGTGGGCTGATGCAGCAACCTCACGGCAGGAAGCGGGTGTGGTGCAATGGATAGAGCACCCGTTTACCATATGAGAGGCCCCGGGTTCGCTTCC
>JAQZBX010088398.1:0-12752 GCA_029593785.1 Cabassous unicinctus
TCTTTTTTTTTTTTTTGGTTACTTTTTGCATGGTATATTGTTTTCCAACCCTTCACTTTTAACCTGGTTGTGTCCTTACATCTGAGGTGAGTCTCTTGTAGACAACATATAGTTGGCTCTTATTTTTAATCCATTCTGTCTGTCTGTGTCTATTGATTGGGGAGTTCAAGCCATTAACATTCAATGTTAGGACTGTAAAGGTATTACTTATTTCATCCATTTGACCTTTGGCTTTCTGTTGTCATATCATGCTATAATTTACCTTTTTACCCTTCCTAACATTCTTTATTTCTAAACTCTTCTCCAAGTCTGATGCCCTGTTTTTTTCCTTTTAGGCTGCAGCACTCCCTTTAGTATCTCTTGTAATTCTGGTCTTTTGGCAATATATTTTATCACTTTGTGTTTGTCTGTGAAGACATTGAACTTCCCTTCATTTTTGAAGGACAGCTTTTCTGGATACAGAATTCTTGGCTGGCAGTTTTTCTCTTTCAATACTTTAAATACATCATACCACTTCCTTCTGTCCTCCATGGTTTCTGATAAGAGGTCGACACAATCTTATTGAGTTTCCCTTTTATGTGATGTTTAGCTTTTTTCTTGCTGCTTTCAAAATCTTCTCTTTATCTCTGATATTTGTCATTCTGAATAGTAGTGTCTTTGGGTAGGTCTGTTTGTGTTTATTTTGTTTGGGATGTGTTGTCCTTGGATATCGATATTTATGTCTTTCATGAAGGTAGAGAAGTTTTCAGCCATTACTTCCTCATATATTCTTTCTAACACTTTTCCATTCTTTTCTCCTTCTGGGATGCTGATAATGCATATGTTTTTGCATTTCACATTGTCATTCAATTCCCTGGGACCCTGTTCCATTTTTTCCATTTTCTTCTCTTAGTGTTCTCCTGTCTTTTCCAGTTCAGATGTTCTGTCTTCAAAATCACCAATTCTGTCTTCAAGCAATTCAAATCTGCTCTTATGTGCCTCTAATGTATTTTTAATTTCATCCATCATGTCATTCATTCTCATGAGGTCAGTTACTTTTCTTTGCAGAATTTCAAATTGTTCTTTATGCTCACCCAGTGTCTTCTTAGTATTCTTTATCTCTTTAGTCAAATTTTCTTTCCATTCTTTAAAATGATTTAGGAGAGTTGAGTGATTATCATTGATTAATTGCCTCAAATCCTGAATCTCTTCAGGATATTTGGTTTTTTCCTTTGGCTAAGCCATCTCTTCCTGGTTCCTAGTATGGCTTGTAATTTTTTCTGATGTGTAGGCAGCTGATACATTGGTGAATTTACTGTGATGGCCAGTTCCTCTCTCTTGCCTATTGTTATTATTTTTTTCACAGCTCTTTGATATTTGGTTCAACTTATCTTAAATCTTTAAAATTGCCCAGGTTATGTTGTCAAAATCATGCCAGAAACTCACTAATGAGTCACAGACTTTCTCCCAGGGGTGGAATTAAGAGAACTCTAAAAGCAGTTTCTGTCCATGTAATTCCAGACCAGTCAGCAGATGGCGCGCATTGGCACACCTGTCCACAGAGGTGTACTTCTTGGTTTTCCTTTGTTTTCACCTGGCCAGAGTCGAAATTCAAAACAGGTTTTGCTGGCTGAATTCACTGAACAAAAGCCCCCTGACTGCCCCTCCCTTTTCCCTTGTAACAGCCAGCAAGGAGGAAGACCTCTGCTCCTCTTTCATTCAGCTGAAATGAGCAGGAGTTTTACCTTTGTTAAATATCTTGGGGGTGAGGGAGGGGAGTCCTTCCCCACAGCCAAGAGGTTTAGTAACTCACAGTTTGTTGTTTCAGCTTCTTCTTCTCTCTGTCCCTCAACCTCCTGAGAGTTGTGAAACAGTATCCTGGTCTCCTGACCCCAGAGCAGGTCCCTGAGTCAGCTTTTGGTTGTTTCTCCATTGTTTTTGTGAGAGCTGTGCCTTTTTTGCCTAATGCATTGCCAGGTTCCCACAGTTCCAACCCAAATATCTTTTTTGATGCAGTACATCATAGTAAATGTAGAGAATAGATGTGTGAACAAGGAACAATTTCCTTACATTCATGGATCTTTTATACTCACGGACATAAGATAAATGTTTGCATTTTTAAACTTCTGATTAAAGACAGCATTGTCATTTCATATTTGAAAACCCCTCTAACTCCTTCTACAAATATAACACAATGATAGATGAAGTATAAAAAGAGAAATCACCAAAGGTATTTTCAGGTTAAAATATAACAAAATAGACAAAAAGCAACAAACCAACAAAACAAATAGGCCCTTGTACTTTTACAGAAAAAAAAAATTTGTAACTAAGGTAGGAAGTTTAGAATTAGGTACTTGAAGATAGAGATTTGCTTCGTATGGTTGTAAGAGACTAAGGCTGCTCTTCAGCCTATGGATTTTCACTGAGAATCACTTCTGATGTTTAACCTCCAAGATTATTGGTGACAGTCTTATTGAACCTCAGTCCTATGGAAAACCTTGGTCTTATTGAAGACGGAGTTCTCAGACAAGGCTTTGTGATTACAAACTAAACATATTCATCTTCTGTTTTACTTGGATATAAAACTGAATTAGAATCTGTAATACCTTCAATGTTGAATCTCTAATTTCCTCAATGCTGCAATGGACCATGAACCACGAGATGACAATATAACATCTGATTCTGCACTGGAATATCATGGGCAGGCCAAGTAAAGATCATTGAAATAACTGGTGAAAAATGTGAACTGAGAAAGACAGATATATAGATAGATATATAGATATATATCTATCTATATATCTATATATATATACAGAGAGCGAGAGAGAGAGAGAGATAGAGAGAGAGAGATCAGAGCCACCAAGAGTTTAGAACCCCAAATACCTTATAATATGGTAAAAGATAGTGAAATCTAATGTTGATAGAAGCAGGTACTTCTAAAGTTGTATAAATTCAATATCATTCAAATAGAAATAAAGTAAGGTAAAAATAGACATAAATTGAAATATTTTAATTTCTCAAAAAATAAATGAATAAATATCCAAAAATAATCAATGTTAAATAAGAAATTGCTTTTGAAAAAGTACCAAGAAAAGTATTGGTAATGGAAAAAAAAAAAAGTATTGGTAATGGTGGTATTGATGGTAACACACCTTTGTAAATATAATTAAAAAAACTGAATTTTATATCTGAACTTGGTTAAAATGGGAGATTTTAGGTGGCATATATGTTTTATAATAAAAATTAAGAAAACAAATATAAGGCAATACAACACAGTGAACCCTATTGTAACCTATAGTCTATAGTTAATAGTACATTTCCAATAATATTGTCTCAATTATAAAAAAGGTACCATACTAATGTAAAATGTTAATAGTGAGGGCAGAAATTTGGTAATTTCTGCATGACTTTTCTGTAAGCCTACAATTTCTTTAACTAAAAAACAATTAGGTCAATTAAACATCTTGGAAATAATAATGTTAAAAAAATATCCTGAAATTAAAAAGTTAAATGAGTCTACCTTTATTATATTAATTATTTAATTTTAAAATAATTATAGAATTAGTGATTTGTAATAAAATTGGCAAATTTACAGAGACCAATAAGATATTTAGAAAGATAATAAGAACATAAAAGAACAAATAAGTAGTAATGAAAAGCTGAAGAGAAATCTAAAATCAGCTTTTATATAAATTTGGACCCTCAGAAGAGAACAAAAGAAAATTTGCCTATCTTGAAATTTGCCACTACTTGTTCAGCAATGTGACTTTGGGTGTGTCTTCCTGATAATTTCCAGCCACAGGTTTATAGGCTGATGAGTTTAAATCTATAGCATGTAGGGGAAAGAAAATGAATGATAATTAAGTGATTATTTTAAAATAAACTTATTAAGGTAGAGATCCATGCACCTGGCAGAAATCTCATAAGAAAACACATGCCTCAAATTTCAAGGATAAAATTACAAAAAAACATAAGCTCACAGGAAAAAAATAAATATAATAATAAAATAGGCTAGAAAACTGAAGTAAAACAAAGGAGAACTGTAGGAAACAGAAAGCACAATCAGATTTATAGAGACCTGATAAGCTGAAACAATCTGCATTGAATCTATTTGCCACCTGTCAAGTTTTTAATTCCAATGAGTATAGTTAAATTTCTAGTTTTCATATTTGGCTTTTGTGATTTCAACCCTTCAGAGTCTTTTAAATTTTTAAATGATAGCCTTACTTTTCTTTATAGATTAAGTTGCCTCTTTTTTTCCATATGTAATATTATTCAGTAATTAAACTGAAAAGTCTGTTTAAACTGAAGATAATAGATACTCTAGCACATATCAGAGAAAGGTATTCATAAGCAGGGCTGAAGAAGTATATTCAAGATGAACTTCCAGGACAGATTCACAAAGCCACTTTGCAGAACAATGCTGCAAAGATTGTTACTTTTCCTGCCACTATCAGGAATTCAATACTGCTAAAACACCAACACATATAGTCAATTTTCCTAACTTTGCTATTTTGAAGTACGCCAGAAAAATAAATGCCTTTAATTCTGCCTCTCTTCCCACTTATGTCAATACAAATTTCATTTCTTGGGTAAATGAACCTAAACTGGACATCTTAATCATGTTCTTAATCTCATTGCAAGGTCACCCGGGAAATCATTTTTTCTTTTGTTTTGTTTTTTATATTTGCAGCTTCTGTAGTGTAAGAAGATAAAACTGAAGAAGGCTGAAATATAATGTGACTGAGCCTATCCACAATATTTTTTGCCTATATTAATTTACACACAAATTACTTCACATTTAAAAACTTTCAAAAATAATGGTTTCGGCAAAAATGCAACTATCACCATGCAAAACAAAGTACATTTACTGTCTCCCCAGAACACGAGAGCCAAAGTCCCAAAAGTTTCTGTCTTCAACTTTGAGTGTTTTTGATCTACTCTCTGCTTTTTAAATAAAGTAAAATTATAAAATAAAATTAATATATTATAATACAATATATAATATCCCTGGTTTCTTTAACAATGGGATAATGCAATGAATTTGTCCAATAGAAGTGTCCTCTATTTAAATATTAATAAAATGGAAGGAGGGGGCACAATTAGAAACTTATATATATATACACACACAATCATAGAACCATATAAGTATACACACAATCATAAATATTATATATATACATATAATCACTTATTTACACTCATACATTTTGTTAGAGTTATGGATAATCTGAATGAAGTATATAATCTCAATTTAAATGTTAATATATATAAATAGAATCCTAAGAAAATTTAATCAATTTCATTTAAAAACTTAAGACTTCTTTCTTCTGATCATTCAAAACATTGCTAAAGCAAACCAAAGAAAAGTTAAATAAATAGGACGTTCTGTATACATAGACTGGAAGACTAAATATCATTAAGATGTCAATTCTAACCAAACTGATTTACAGATTCAATACAATCCCAATAAAAATCCCAACAGCCTTTTTTGCAGAAATCGAAAAGCCAACAATCAAATTTATTTGGAAGGGTAAGGTGCCAAGAATAGTAAAAAATGGCTTAAAAAAGAAGAACAAAGTTGGGGGACTCTCACTTCCTGAAAAAAAAGCATATCACTTAACTACAGTGGTAGAAAGAGCATGGTAATGGCATACAGACAACAGATTGACCAATGGAACCAAATCAAGAACTCAGCAATAGATCCTCACATGTACAGTCAAGTGATTTTTTACAAGGCTGTTTAGCCCACCCAGCTGAGCCAGAACAGCCTGTTCAAACAATGGTGCTGGGAGAACTGGATGGCCAAATCCAAAGAAAGAAAGAGGACCATCATGTCATACTTTGTACAAAAATTAACTCGAAATGGATCAAGGAACTAAATATAAAAGCAACAACCATAAAACGCCTCAAAAAAATGGAGGAAAACATCAAGTCTTTTGGTAGGCAGTAGTTTCTTAAACATTACAACTAAAGCATAAGCAAAAAAAGAAAAAAATAGATAAATAGGACTTCCTCAAAATTAAACACTTTTGCACCACAAAGGACTTTTTAAAAGAGTGAAAAGTCTCATTGGGAGAAAATATTTGACAATCACCTATCTGATAAGGTTTTAATATCCATGATATACAAAGAGATCATACAATTCAACAATAAAAAGGCACACTACTCAGT
Source organism: Cabassous unicinctus (assembly GCA_029593785.1). NCBI lineage: Eukaryota > Metazoa > Chordata > Mammalia > Cingulata > Chlamyphoridae > Cabassous > Cabassous unicinctus. The sequence continues at coordinate 6,154 of JAQZBX010088398.1, forward strand.
TTAAAAATGGGCAAATTCTTGAAAAGACAGTTGTCTAAAGAAGAAACCCAAATGGTCAAGAAACATATGAAAAAATGTTCAACATCACTAGCGATTAGGGAAATGCAAATTATAATTTGCAAATATAATTGAAATGCAAAGTATAATGAGATATCATTTCACTCCTATAAATTGCCCACTATTAAAAAGTCAGAAAACTGTAAATGTTGTAGAGGATGTGGAGAAATAGGATGGCTTATTCATTGGCTGTGGCAATGTAGAATGGAACAGCCTCTTTGGAGTGCTGTTTGGCAGTTCCTAAGGAAGTTAAATATAGACTTGCCATGTGAACTGGCAATAACATTGCTAAGTATATACACAGAACAACTGAGAGCAGTTGCACAAATAGAAATCTGTACACCAGTGTTCTTAGTGATGTTATTCCCGATTGCCAAATGTTGGAAACAACCAAGGTGTTTCCTCAACTGATGAATGGATAAACAAATTGTGGTGTACACATATAATGGAATATATTGAGGCTGTAAGAAAAAATGAAGGTGTGAAGAATATGACAACATGGTTGAACCTGGAGGACTTTATGTTGAGTGAAGCAAGCCAGACACAAAAGAACAAATACTGTATGTTTGCCCTATTAAGAACTAAATATATTATGTAAACTCATGAAATGAATAATTAGAATATAGGACACCAGAAAATATAATGAACGTAAAGAATGGAAAGCTTATGGTTAATCTGTGCAGTATTGGTTAAAAGTTTGTAAATCTTGGAAAGTGATTGGAAATGATGAGAGTACATCATGGTGTTTGTGACTAACAGATCTACTATATGTGTATGACAATGGTTGAAAGGGAAAGCCTAAGGATATGTATATTACTAGAAGGAAAGCTATAAAAATGTAACATGGGACTTTACAATGTCGTGAAACCTCATGTAAAATACGAATATGGATGATATTGCATAAAGAAGACCCTTTTTACAAAATGCAAATACAAATAAACTGAAAAGAAGGAAACAGAATAACAGCTATGTGCAGCAAGGGAAGCATATAGAAACTGAGAGGTGATGAGTTTTGTTTGTTTTTTTGGTTGGTTTTTGTTTTTTAGTATTATTTTAATTAATACTGGAATAATGAATATGCTCTAAAAATAATTTAAGTGATGAATACACAACTGTATGATTATACCAAATATCATTGATTGCATACTTTGAATGGATTTATGCTTTATTAATATGTATTAAGAAAATTGATTTTAAAATTGCCTTTATTGCATAAAAATATTGCTTGTCTCCAATAAAAGCATACCTTTACTGATTAATGAAAATTGGAACATATATCAATAACCTTTTAACATATTCCTTCATTGTATATTTATATGATGATGACTAAAGTCAACCAGAAGTTGTCATTTGTTGATTTTATCTGTATTTATGTTATTCATTGCTGAAATCACTAAATTCTTTTAACTTAATTCTTTGAGTTTGTTCAACCTCAAGATATTCCACCATGAATTCATTAGGAAATCCAGTATCTCCATTTTTTTCTAGCATTGATTAGCCCACAATGAAGACCCCTAGTGAACTCTATAAGTATTAATTTTTTTAATCTCTAGGAAAGATTTCATTATTAATTTTTTTTTTAATTTTTAAAGAAGATTTTGATTACATGTATGTTACATCATAAACATAGGGAATTCCCATATACTCCACCCCCACCCCTCCCACACATTCTCACATTAACAACATCTTTCATTCATGTGGTACATTTGTTATAATTGATGAACACATATTGAAGCATTGCCACTCTCCATGGGCATTATATTTTACACTCATAGCTTATTTATAGTGAACTTACAGTTTACTTATAGTTTACACTTTGCCCTGCACAATTTTATAGGTTTTGACAAAATGTATAATGACCTCGATCTGTCATTGCAATGTCTTGCAGGACAATTCCAATGTCCCCAAAATGCCCTCATGTTACAACTATTCTTTCCTCTCCCTCCCCTCAGAACCTCTGCACTTAATGATATGAATGAATGCTCATTTCCCAGTTCTAATTATTATAAATTTTTAGAATGAGATACAAATTACATAGAGTAAATTCATACGTAAATTCATTATATACTGTAACTAGTAGGTCAAACATGTATATATATATCTGACATATATGCATATATATATACAAACATACATATATATATGTAAACATGATATAGATGATAAATAAATGTATTAAATAATCTCAAAATTGGCTAATGTATATAGTGAAATTTATGAAACATTCTACTATATTTCTTATCTATATATTATAGTTATGAATAGTAAATTATCTGCAGGATATACTTTTTTGTTATTTCTTTGATTATTCTGAGAAAAAGCTTCATTCAACAGCTCAAACATATACTACACATGAATAAGTAATATGGGGATTTTTCCTACAGAGTAAACAAAGGAAAAAATCACCATAAATAGAAAACACAAAGAATGTATAACATATTAAACTGAAATATTTTTATTTGGTGACTTTGGGAGAATCACTGAATTGGTTAAGCAAAATAATAAATAATCAGGGGAATCTATTTAAGCTTGAAATATAGAGAGCTGGCAGAACCATCATCTTCATTCTTATAACAAGATCTAAAGCTGGATGAACTGCATATTAACTACTTTTTCTTTTAAAAAAAAATGCAAAAATAAGGTGGAGTACAATCCACTTTCTTTTAAATCTACAAGGATACAGGTGCCAGCAAAGAGAAACAGAAACCAAATTGTTGTTTATCTGTGGGAAAAATCACCCTTAGCCCCTTATAAGCCTGTAAAAAGTTTCAGTATTCAGATAGAGAATTTTAATGAATTGCTAAATGCTGAGTATGGACTAGCAGGAGAGTGTGAAACTTCTAGAAGTCCCAGAAAGAGGGGGGGTTGGAATCTCTTCCACATGTTTCCTCCTCCAGGAAGTCCACCAGCTTCTCAAAGATACAATCAGAGAGAATCCTGAGCAAACATCTTCCCTGGTGCTGGCTGTGGGAGTTGAATAGCATCCCATCTGACAATCTACTCAGACCCTTTCCCCTAAAGTCTCTGTGGAATAAAAGTAATCCTTCAAGGAAGGACCACAACAATACAGTAGACAACACCTGCTGTGGTAATGGAAAAGCAATTACCTATGAAATTATGTCCTGACCCATCTCCCATATCTCTATTTTGGGACAAAGCCTCAGAGTTAAGTGAGAAGAACCATGAATTTGTAGCCTAAGAGCCCTGATGGAAATCTATACAGTTTGGGGAGAGGAACAGAGGGGGAGAAACTGTACCCACGAGAAAGGGCAGGAACACTTGTGAAGGCCACAGACCAAGTTCCTATGACCTGCCTAAGACCAGCTTAATAGAATATCAGAAAACAACTCCTTCTCCTGCTGCCCACAGTCCATACCACACTAACAAGTGTGGAGTAAACATAACAGTGGGGAATACATTCCTCAGAGCTGCAAATACAGATTCTTTCTGGGAACAGTGCAAAGAAGAAGAGGGAAAGACAAGGAGGAAGACCGAAGCAAAGAGGTGATAGATGTTCAGAAAAACCCTCTGGCTAATTAGCCCACAAAGTAAATACAAGTATCACTAAAATCAGAAATCTGTGAAGACTGAGAGTAAGCATAGAAACAACAAAATTCAGACAGAGTCCAACTCCTGGCTAGATTAATGCAAACCTCCACACTAAAAGCTGCCATAAGGAAAGGTGTCTTCATCTCCAAGCATAATAATAAAAATAATTACCTCAGTATCTGGTGTCTAAAACAATATGAATTTTTTTTAAGTAATGATTTATGTCTCTGGAACAAATATTTAAAGAATACAGTGCTAATAATAGGTTAAAATAAAAGGAGCAGTAAAACCATGTGCAGGCAAATTATAAGAGATTCTAACTCTGCTACATTGAGGAAACAGGTTAACATATACACTAAGGTAAGGTCCACCAACGGGGTCCTGATATCTTGAGGTTGTCTGCCTTGTCTATAGTGTCCAGATGTCTCTAGAGCCCTCAGAAGCACCTCTGCTTGAGGCATTGTTTACTGTGGCAGTCAGTGAGACCCTCCTGGGATGTGCATAAGCATACCCTCTGGAATGACTTCCCAACTCACCTTGAAATCTCTTAACCATAAAAAGTCTTTTGTATTTAATAAGCCCCCCTTTTGGTCAAGGTCTTTTAACAAATACATCACTAGTTGGTGCTTGGTAATAATCCCTCCATGCCAGGGAGGCTCATCCCTGGGAGTCATGTCCCATGCTGGGGGGAAGTCAGTAAACTTATATCTTGAGTTTGGCTTAGGGAGAGGCCACATTTGAGGTAACTTTTAGACAATATATATTGGTAAGCTAAGTTTCAATTTCACAAGAACGAGGTTCATAAGTACAAACATATATATCAAGGGCCTGGCAAATTGGTCTTTCTTCCTTCAAAAGGCACTGTTCATATACTCTAGAGATTCTTGCCACTCTACTAGAGAATGTAGCAGGACGTTTCAGGATGGGAATTTAATATTATACTGGTTATTGTGTGGGTCTCCATGCAGTGAAATAACACCCCATGACAACATGAACACATTCATATTCCACAGAGGCATGCCCCAGGTACATCCTTCCTCACACATCCCTACACCACTGATACATTGCAAGAGTGATCCTCCCCTGCCATAGCTGTAACTTTTCTGTAATTCAAAACTTCCCCCAAAACAAATCCAAAAGTATGTTCATGCATTGTGGCTTTCATCACCATAAGATCTGTTATCATTTATGTAGGATTAAAATTTCTTCTATATGTTCTCCAAGTGTATTCTTACCTTTTTTTTCCTAATTTTCAAAGGTTTAGGTTACAGAAAAGTCACAGAAAATATCAGAGATTCCTATATATCTCACACATCCCCTTCTCACATTTTCCCCTATTAATAACATCTTACATGAGTATGGTACATTTGTTACAATTGATGAACAAATATTGAAGCATTGCTACTAACCATGGTCAATAGTTTACATTTTGGTTTACACTTTGCACTGTACAATTTCATAGGTTTTGACAAAATGTTTAATGGCTTGTGTCTGTCATTGCAATATCATGCAAAATAATTCCATTTCCTTAAAAATTCCCTATGTTCCAACAATTTTTCTCTCCCCCTACCCTCAGAACTTATAATAAGCACTAAGTTTCAATTTATCAAGAATAAGGTTCATATTTATATGCATTAATATTGAAAATTTGGCATATTGTCTGTTTTCTTTTATTAGGCACTGCCTATATACTTGAGATATTCTTGCCCCTGTATTTGATAATGTAGCAGCACCCCCACCCCCATGGGAATTTAATATTTTGTTGTTTATTTTGTGAGCATCCACTCAGTGATACAACACCCTATGACAAAATGAAAAATTTCATTTTCCATAGAAACATGCCCCAAGTCCGCCCTTTCCCACACATGCCCCCATCATGGACACACTGCACCAGTGACCCTCCCCTGCCATATTCGCCAAAAGAACATTCTCATAGTTGTATTTTCAACCACAGACATAAACCTCCCCAGAGTTCAAATGCTTCTTCCTTCAATCCTCCCCTCAGTCCCATGGATAGTCCAAATCATCACCCCCCCCAACATTGCTCACCCTCAGATTCCAGCACTATTGACACCACACACATCCCTGTACCACCATCACACCCATCCACTGCCAAACCACTCCCTTCTACCTTATCATGGGTTCTGCCCAGATTGAGCATTGGCTCAACAATTTCTACTCCCTTTTCTCATCTGATAACATATCTTCCAGACTCTGTTTCTGTGAGTCTGCTCAATATATCAGTCATATCAGTGAGGTCATGCAGCACTTGTCCTTTAGTGACTGGCTTACTTCACTCAACACAAGGTCTTCGAGATTTATCCATGTTGTCATGTGTGTCAATACTTTATTCCTTCTTACAGATGGGTAATATTCCATTTTATGTATATACCACATTTTGCTTATTCAATTATCTGCTGATGGACATTTCTTGGGTTGCTTCTAACTTTTGGCAATTGTGAATAATCCCACTATGAACATTGGTGTACATCTATTTGTTCCTGCCCCTGCTTTCAGTTCTTCTGGGTATTTACCTAGTCCTGGAAATGCTGAATCATGATAATTCTATAGTTATTGTATTCATCAGCCAAAGGGGTGATGAGTCAAAACACCAGAAACTGGTTGGTTTTTATAAAGGACATTTATTTGGGGTAGAAGCTTACAGTTACTAGGCCATAAAGTGTAAGTTACTTCCCACACCAAAGTCTATTGCCATGTGTTGGTGCAAGATGGCTGTCAATATCTGCCAGTGTTCAGGCTTCCTGGATTCCTTTCTACCCAGGGCTCATTCCTCTCTGGGCTCAGCTCCTCTGTTTTCTCCACAAGGTCAGCTGTAGACTATGAGGGTCTCTAGGCTTTACTTCTCTCCACAAGACCAGTTGTAGAATATTAGGTAACTGACTCTTTCTCTTTCCCCAGGTCTTGATTCTCTCTTGGCTCAGCTGCTCTGCTCCTCTGTGTACTTACTTCCTGGGCTCCAGCTCAAAAACTCT
>JAQZBX010088399.1:0-12749 GCA_029593785.1 Cabassous unicinctus
AAAATAAAAAAAAAAAATCAATAGCGTTTATATACACTATTATATACTGCAATTTAAGGAGGAAATCAGAAACAAAATTCCATTTATAATAAACAACTAAAACAATCAAATATTTAGGAATAAACCAAACCAAGGACATAAAGGACCTGTATTCAGAAAACTACAAAACATTGCTAAAAGAAACTGAAGAAGACTTAAATAAATGGAAGGGCATTCCATGTTCATGGATTGGAAGACTAAACATTGTTAAGATGTCAATTATACCCAAACTGATTTACAGATTCAAAACAATCCCAATAAAAATCCCAACGGCCTTTTCTGCAGAAGTCAAAAAGCCAATAATCAAATTTATTTGGAAGGGCAAAGAGCCCCAAAATAGCCAAAAATGTCTTTAAAAAGAAGAACAAAGTTGGAGGACTCTAACTTCCTGACTTTAAAGCATATTACTTAGCTACAGTGGTAAAAAAAACAGCATGGTACTGGTATAAGGACAGAGAGATTGGCCAATGGAACCAAATCGAGAACTCAGAAATAGAACCTCACATCTACATTCAAGTGATTTTTGAAAAGGTGATAAAGCTTCTCAGATGGGTGAGAACAGTCTATTCAACAAATAGTGCTGGGAGAACAGGATAACCATATCCATAAGAAAGAAAAAAGACCCCTATCTCACACCTTACACAAAAATTAACTCAAAATGGATCAAGGACCTAAATATAAAAACAACAATCATAAAACTCCTAGAAGAAAAAGTAGGAAAACATCTTCAAGGTCTTGTGGTAGGTGGTAGTTTCTTAAATCTTACACCCAAAGCAGGAGCAACAAAAGAAAAAATAGATAAATGGGACCTCCTCAAAATTCAACACTTTTGCACCTCAAAGGACTTTGTTAAAAGGGTGAAAAGGCAACAGAGTCAATGCGAGAAAATATTTGGCAATTACATATCTGATAAGGGTTTACTATCCATGATATATAAGGAGATCATGTAACTCAACAATAAAAAGACAAACTATCTGATTAAAAAATGGGGAAAAGACTTGAAAAGACAACTGTCCAAAGAAGAAATACAAACAGCGAAGGAACAGATGAAAAAATGTTCAACATCACTAGCGATTAGGGAAGTGCAATTCAAAACTACAATGAGATATCATTTCACTATTAGACTGGCTGCTATTAAAAGTCAGAAAGCTGTAAATGTTGGAGAGGATGTGAAGAGACAGGAATGCTTATTCACTGTTGTTGGAATGTAGAATGGTACAGCCACTGTGGAGGACTGTTCGGCAGTTCCTAAGTAAGTTGAATACAGATGCCATGTGATCCAGCAATACCACTACTAGGTATATACCCAGAAGAACTGAGAGCAGTGACACGAATAGACATCTGCACACTGATGTTCACAGCAGCGTTATTCACAATAGCCAAAAGTTGGAAACAACCCAGGTGTCCATCAATGAATAGAAAAACAAATTGTGGAGTATACATACAATGGAATATTATGCAGCAGTTGAGAAGCAATGAAGTCGTGAAACATATGACAACATAGATGTACTTGGAGGACATTATGTTGCGTGAAGCAAGCCAGACACAAAAGGACAAATATGTATGATTGTGCTATTATGAACTAAATATATTATGTGAAATATAAATATATTACGTGAAATATGGATATGGGTAAAATTGCATATATAAGACCGTTTTTCTTTGAAGCTGAACAAACGTAGGTTAATACTACAAAATATTAATATCAGGCAAAAAAAAACACATTACCCTAAGTGAAGGAGACCAGACACAGAGTACTACATATTGTATGATTCCCTTTATATAAAATGTAAATATAAATCAATTTATAAAGATGAAATTCAATTAGTGGTTATGTAGGGCTGGGGAAGGAATGCTAAGTGGTGTGGAGTCTTTCTTTTTCAAGTAATGAAATTGTTCTAAAATTTTCGAGATGATGAATGTACAACATTGTGATTATACTAAGAGCATTTGATTATACACTTTGGATAGATCATATGGTACGTGAATATATATCAATAAAACTGTTTAATAAACAAATAAATAATTGTTCAAGAAGAGCCAGAAATAGCAGCTATGTACAGCAGTGGATTAAGAGGTGAGGAATTTTCTTGCTTACCTCTTTATTGTTTATTATTATTATTGGAATAATGAAAATGCTCTAATGATTGAAGTGATGAACGCACAACTATGTGATTATACCAAATACCATTGGCTGTATACTTTGGATGAATTATATGTTTTATTAATCTGTATCAATACAATTGATTTGTTTAAAAATAATAAAAAATATATATATAAAATTTAAAAAGTAACTTGCCTGAGGTTACCCACATAATAAGCAGCAAAGTTTAGTTTTAAAATGAGGTCTATTAAAACAAAAGAACTTCATTTTAACCACTATATTATGACAATATATACAGACTACATTTCCATTTTCTAATTTATTTAAAGAAATGACTATATATGTTTTTCCTACCTGAATCTTTACCAGAAGAGTACTCTATAAGGGTAAAACAAAGTTTAAATTAAGGATGTAGTCAGCTATGTTAGGTTGGAGAGAAGACTAGAGTTGTTCCGTATATGTATTTCTGTCTCTACCCCTCACCCCCTGCTCCTACCTCACTCCTCTTCAACACTTGGCAATAGGACTACTGGTAGCCCCATAACCTTTAGAATCAATCACACATAAAAAATTAAAGAATAATCTGGTGCTGTGTGGGCTGTTATTTCCTAAACTAAAATAGCATGAAACTAAAAACTTGAAAGGGACTCATGAGTATAAACACTAGTCACTTTGAAGATCATTTTTCTCAAAATCTCTCTCCTACACACACAGCCAGAATCATTTCAAAGGCTTTTTCAATTTTGGAAAAAGCGAGGAGATGCTGAAGGATTGGAAAACACTAGAAGGGCACTAGTACCATGACCTTCCCTGCATGAGTCACTGACATTTGGCAAATGGGAATGAATTCTAGGTGGTTATATATAGTCCCTAAAGGTGAGAAGTCAGATGCTCCTATCATTCCCCTCTCCAATTTGGGAAAAATATTGGGGAAAAGGGAGGATAGGGGAAATATCAAATTAATATAAATTTTATACAAAGTGCTAAAGGGAATACAAACAAGGAAATGGTCTGAAGGAAGTTATACTAGACACCCTAACTTGCCAAGCCTAATGACAGTCTGGACCCTACTCTGAATATGAATGCCCAGCACCCGCTAGTGACTGGTGCACATTTATCAAACCTTTTTTCAGAATCATGTATCAAACTTTGTTTCTAGAAATAAGGTCCTAGATACAACTTATCTCCATTTGGTATGGCTTGAGGGAGCAGCCCTCTTAGCTCCACACCACTAGGAACCTTTGGCTTCCCTAGGAGAGATAGGTAGATAGATCGATAGATAGATAGATCGATCGATCGATAGATAGAGAGATAGATAGATAGATTTATAGATATATTAGAAGTAGGGGTAAAAAATGAAAGCAAGAAATGTAGGACCAATGGGCCTCATGTAAGCTTTCTCCTAGAAAAACTCTAGAGAGTCTGCTGAAGTCCTCTGCATCTTCAATGGCTGGGCCGCCTACCCATTTTAGCACCTGCAAACATCAGACTCCTAATCATAAATTAACCAATGCTAAAAATGTATTTGTGACAAAATAATAATCTAATAGAATGAAGAGATTCTTTCATTTAATTCATCCAATATGGAAATTTCAAATTTCCCTCCAACTCAGACATTGGTAAATATAATTCTATCCATTCAGTCAGTCAGCAAATATTTATAGATCTCCTACTATGTGCCAGGCACTCTTCTAGGCATGGTAGTGGACATAACAGGAAAAAAATTCCCTGTTCCATCAAGCTTAAATCTTAGCAGGAGAAACAAACAACAAGGCATTTAATTAAAATATATAATTTATTGGATCACAGACAATTATGGAAGAAATAAAGCATGGAAGGGGAAACATGAAGAGTTTGGGGGAGGATTACTTTAGATAAGAAGACTAGGGAGAACTCCAATGAGAAAGAGGTTGTGAATAAAGACAAATGAAAGTGAGGGAATGAGTTGCCCATATATTGATGGAAGAACTTTCTGGGAAGAGGAAACAGCAAATGCAAATATCCTGAAGCAAGAGCATAATTGGTTAGGCTCAAGGATCAGCAAGAGGGCCTGGTGTGGCTGAAATGGGACGAATGAGGGGGAGAAAGACAAATGAGTTCAAAATAGGGCAGTCAAAGAAGGTCATATCATGTAATAGTTATTATAAGGAAGTTGGCTTTTATTCGGAAATAGGAAGCTCTCAGAGGGGTTTTGAACAAAGGAGTCAAATGACATGACATGTTTTACAAGATTACTCTGTATGCTGTATTGAAAATGGACTTCAAAAGCGGTTACCTGGAGGGGGATGGAAATAAGCAAGAAGACCAGTTAGTCTATAAAAATAATCCAGGTGAGAGATGGCAGTGGCTTATACAAGGATGGTCACAGTGGGATGGTGAAAACTGATTAGGTTCTGAATATATTTTGAAGGTAGACCCGAAGGATGTGGGATGAAAGAAAAAGAGTAAAGAATGATACTAAGGCTTTGGCCTGAACTATGAAGAATGGTGTTGCCATTAACTGAGACGGGGAGGACTGCAGGAGGAACTGGTTTTGGGAAAATATTAGGAGCTTAGTTTTCATCACATTAAGTCTGGGGACCTCTACTGAGATCCCATATTTGTAAAATGCAATCACGAGACAAGAAACGTTAATTTATAAGTTGTATTTACAATCAAAGCATAGTATGAGGTAAGAGATCAGAGAACTGCAGTTGGGAGGTGAAAACACCCCCACAACTTCCCAGAGAAATAACAGGCTCTAGCAGGCAACATTGGTTCAGCACCAAGGACAGCACTTAACATATTGGTAGGGAACAAATAAAAGAAAAAGGGATACAATTAGTGGAACTCAGCTCATGAATGCTAAAAGATATCATGGGTTTTCTGTAGACATTATATTAGGTGCATCCATCAAATCATTATTATATCACATTGAAAGAATGAGCTCTGTGAATCTTTTGCTGGGGACAATCACCATTTTCCATATCTTTATTTTTCTTTCTCAACTGCATCTTCAGATATATTTATTTTTCTGTCTTTAAACACATATTTCAGAAAATCTGATTATACATTTTTCTGGCGTTTTCCTAGCAGTCATTTTTCGATACTCCAATTCAAATTTTCTCTCTGTGTTACATTCACGTCCACTTGTAAACATGGTTAACATTTTTTCTTGTGGATATAATATCATTATTCTATTTAAATCCACTACTATAGGTAATTGTTTCCTTTCAACTAATCTATGTTCTTTGTATAGTGCAACATCAACCACAGTTTAGCTGAGAATAGTGCAACTAACTTGTCCATCATCAGAGCTTGGCTGAGCTCTAAATGGTTAAATTCTTTTGGCTAATGTTTGATTGGTCCAAATTCCTCAGTGATGTATATTCCCAAAACAGATTTTTGGTAATGGCTCCTATAAGAATGTCATTTGTGCAATTTAACTTTTATTTAATAAATAATAACTAACATGTTATAAACAATAATACTTAAATGTTCCAGGGAAACATCTGAACATATCCAGTCTACTGATTATGTACTATCAAAAACTCTGAAGCACATCATTCCCTCTTTAAAAACCTGAAAACATATACAGGCATATAATGAATCATTTTCCAAAATGGTATTAGTGTTAATTAAGTGTAGATATGTCCATGTCCATAATCAAGTACTCCAAATTTTCACACAAGCTGTGAGGCTGGTTATTGAAGTCTAACTCAAGGCCTAACGCAGTCCAGTAGGGGCTTTCACATGTAAGCCCTGGACATTTTCCCAGTTCTTCTTACTTCAGAGCCATACCCCACCTCAGCTCTGTCTTATTTATCACAAAATGTCCATTCTGCTCTTTAGATATCAGTATCTAGTTAAGCATATATGGCAGCATGGTGCTATCTTGGAAGTCAGATGAGCTTAAATCCCAGCTCTACCTGTTTACCTGTGTATGACCTTGGGCATGTCATTTGATATTTCTTAGCCCCAGTTTACACACAAGGAAATGAAAACATCTACATTTCAGAGTAGCTGTGTGAGTTAAATGAGATCATGTATATGGAGAGTCTAACATAGATCCATAGCAGGCCCTCAGTAAATATTAGCTTTCCAGATAACCAAGTGACTTGGTATTTGTCTGTTTTCCTAAATAGTTTACTATTAAGTAGATTGGGCAATTAACTAGTAATCTTCATTTCTAAACCAAGAGCAGCTACCATCTTGACTTCTTGAGTAAAATATTTAGGATCCTGTATATAAAAATGTAGACAGTTGTGGCATATTCCTTCCTGTGTCACTAAGGGATATAAGTGAAATGATTTTGATGATACCAGGTAAAAAGATAATTTATGATGAGACATAAACATGAGAAAGCACACCATTTTATAACAAATATATTCAATTTCATGTAGATTTTCAACAGAAATCTATGGACAATTTGCATACAAATATGTTCCTCCCTTCTAGATGTTAAAAATCCTTTTGAAAAAGGACATCAATTAAACAAGCAAAATAAAATCAGAATACATCAAGTTCAATACTCATTACACAGTTTCTTTTGTCTCTGGATCTACTTAATCCATCAATACTCAAATTAAAACAAAATATCCTACATAAGGGTTTCTATGACAACTTAGATTTCTAGCCTGTGAAGCCATTTCCTCTGTGAAGTAAACATTCATAGCTTTGTGTGCTTCATTGATAAAATCTTTCCCACTGGCTGCCAAGGTTGCTTTATGCATCACACATTTGGATGTTCTGGACAACTAATTCATCCCAATCTGTGACAAAGTGGCATTATCCAGAGTCACATTTCCGTAGAATGAGACTCTCTCTAAACCAGTTGATATGTTGTACTCTGAGCCCAAAAGTCATTTTGTGCCCATATGAAGAAAACTGTTAATTAGAAAACCTGTAGATATGCAACCAAATTTAAACTAAATAGAAAGACTGTTTAGCTGGAGGTTTTTTTGGAAATCTGCAATGCTGTCTTTGTGTTACTTGTTATATCCCTAGAAAGATTTCAGAAGCTTGGAGTTGGAAGGGGATCTTAAAAATCTTCATTCTTTTATTCCTTCAACAAACATATATGGAGTACTCACTCTATACTACAGCATCGTCCTTCTTTTTACAAACAAGGAATCTGAGACTTGGAGGAGCAAGTCATATGACTAACAATAAAGTCAGACCAGACACCAGACCCTCCTCCCAATCCAGTGCTCTTTCCACAGTACACCATCTTCTCAAAAGCTACCAGTTTTGAAAAACAAGCTTGGAAATCCTTAATTTTTTAAAAACTCTTATTGTGGTGACATACATACAACATACGATGTCCTATTTTAACCATTTTCAAGTTTACAATTCAGTGGTATTAATTGCATTCCCAATGTTGTGCAACCATCACCACTTAAATTTTTATACTAATGTTATTTTTCAATTACTCATCTGTCCACTCACACCCAGAAAAATTCTCAAACAACATTTTAAAAAATGACTATATCTTAATGGCAAGTTTCCTAAATAAGTTTTAAAGCATATTTTATTCCTATTGTCCAACTGGTTGGTTACCCTATGAAAAATCTAATTATCTTTGCTATATGTGAAATATTTTAATTCAGTACATGTTTATATGAACTATAATTGCCTACCATTTCATCTAATACACACAGTGCATGCATAATAGCTCATTCCCCAAATAGAATCTGTTGCAGTGGCTACCTGCAGAGTCATCTCAAACTACAGCTTTCTCAGATTTAGAAATTATTTGGAGATTTTATGGCTTATAGTTCCATTCCAAGTGGTTTATAGAAAAGAAAACTATAAGAACTTTATTAAAAAGAAAATATATTGATTTATGTGAATAAATTGGTTTTAAAAATTTAATATAAAATTGTTTTTAAAGACCCTGGCTTGTGATTTTAGCCTAGAGAGACTTACAAAGCTTTTTTCAATTTCCCATCCCTATATACAAAAATGAAAAGCAGTAGCAATATATATCCCAAACCTCTTGTAAACACCAGAAAAGAGGGAGAATGCGGGCGCTGAAAAAAGGAAAGAATACAATTTAGTGTTTCAATGACTTTAAGTGAGTTAGATATTTTTTCCATCTTTTTCTTTCTCACAATAATCTACTTTATAGATGACTTGCTGAATTTGGTATAGAATTTGAGCTGGCTTATCTTGGAATTTACATGTATTTAAGCACTAAGTAAATTAATTTTCAAACTATAAGGCAGATCATTTGGCTGCCCATTTTTAAATAAGATATAGTAATAAATGTGTGCCCTTAATAAACTTAATGTTCACATAATACAGGAAATGGGTGGAAAAATGACATTGAACTTAAATACAACTGTAACATAAACTACTTTTGAGGTATTATACATGATCCATACATATTGATTTTTTTCAAGAACATATATTTGAATGAAAAGGTTGAGGTTGTATTACTTCAGTGGATGCATTTTTGTAAACAAAAATTGCAGAAAGAGAAGGAAAAGAAAATATAAAACAAAGCAAAATGTAGTAAATGGTATGATCTGAAAAGAAATAAAACAAATAGAAATACACAAAATATAATATGAAGGGAAACAAGCATGATGAGAATATCAAATATCAAATAAGCCACAAAGAAAGTTTAAGTAAGATAAGAATCCCAAAGGTAAGGGGGGAAAACACGACAAAGTAGTACTTCTAATACAGTTTTTGTTGTTTCCCGCTGGCAGTTCAAGGTTGTTCCACCATCTGCCCTGCCACTCCTCACAGGATCTAGTAGACAGCTTTGGCTAAGCAGATTTAAGGCTTTGTTTAAAGTTTCCTCACCCAGTGACTGGGATCTCACCCAGTTCATACCTTCACATCTCCATTCCCTCTGCCCATTTTTATGAACTCCCTTGGAAAAAGAAGTTTCACTGTCTCTGCCTGAGCATGTGTGTGAGTAGATGTGTGTGCTTTCTCTCTCTTACACTGTCTCTCACATACTTGCTGCCAGGTCCAAGGGCTGCTGTCTCGCTTGAGAAGATTTGAGAAGAGTGACTGCTAGGTGTCAAAGAAAATGCTCTCTTTCACTTGAACACTGGTAGGTATGGACTTTCCTTAAATGGAAGTGGTTAGATCAAGACTCATATTGGGACTTTGGAGAAAGAAGTGGGAAAAAACCTTTTAACTTGCTGAGTGGCTCAAGGCAATCTAGCTTTGTTCATGCCATACAGCCTGGCTGGTTGTGGTTTACCAGGGGGATGGGCTAAGCCATTGCTAGTAACCATCACTTTATTTACCTTGCTTAGTTTTTGGTTAAGCTACTCAACAGATCTGTATGTCCAGAGCTGTTTCTTATTATTATTATTTTGTTTTGTTTTCTCAGTACAGTTTGATAGGAATTTAGTTATTGAGTGTGGTCAGGGTCGGGGTTGTGGGCCAAAACACCAAGAACCCCCATATTGTTTTGTCCATCAAGAAAAGACCTGGGCACTGGTGGGGATACAGGGAGAATTCAGTGCTGGTGAGTATGTCCATTAGTACAGAGTCTTTGGGAGATGATTTGAGAATATTCATCAAAATGCAAAATAGGCTTAATTTTTGAGTGATCAATTCCATTTCTAGGTATCAATCATATGAAAATGTCATCATATATACTCAAAGATAGATGTTCAAGAATGTTCACTAAGTCACTGTTTATAACAGTAAAACACTGGCAATAACCTCATGTTTATCAAGAGTGGAAGACTTACCTGAATTATGGCATGTTGCACCCATGATCAAGACTACTATACTGCTGTTTAAAAGGAAGAGTGGACATACCTATCCTGACATATAATACTCTCCAAGACAGATTAATTGAAAACAGTATATTACGAATCATTTACATTTTTTAAACTTCACATGCGTGACTCTGATTCTGACTCTATTTCTTTCTCTGTTTCTATGATTATCTGGAAGCACAGTCCCAGAGAGTGGAATTGGCCCTGTGGGGGGATAAATTGACACCTTTCATTTTATTCTTCCATTCTATACTGATTTTTAAATAATAATCATGCATTGTTTATCATTTGAAAACAAAAATTTAAAAAGTACTATACTGGGCATATCCACTTAAAAACCTCCATTTACTGAAGAGCTTGTGAGGCAGGCCTTGCTCAGTGGCCCAGCAACTGACATTCATCGTCCCAAATGGACTCATTCCATATATCACAGTTGTTTTATTAGTTCCTGGAAATTTGCTCCTAAGCTTTGATGACCCATTTGATGGCATATTAAGGTACCATATGGCAGCTTACTAAACATGACTACACTGCATAAACCATTTTTACAAATAAAGCAGTTAACAATTACCTCCAGAGCATCAACCAGTGAATTTGGGAGCTGATCAGAAATACAGGAATGTCCCTTCAGTTCTGACAACCGTCTATGCTTTTATTCAAAAGTGTGCAGGCTGAGACATGGCCAGACAGAGAGTGCTAGATAAGTCAGTTCAAAACCTGGATACTATAATGCTGACCAGTGCAAATAAGAGTATGAAAAATGATGTCTAACCAAGCATACTGAAAAAAACTGGGCTATACATCCTGGCATTGTTAATGAAAAAGTCAACCAGCACAACTGGGATCAGGATAACAAAGCAGAAGAAGGATCCATTCCTTTATCATTTTCCTCAAGAGCACATGGGGAAAAAAAGTGATTAATATTACAACCTTGTATTGCAAACCAGGAATGAGCTGGCTCTTAGCAAACCCTTTGGAATTAACCCAAAGATGGTGGTAGTTCAGAATCTCAATTGCTGGTTTAAATTTTGCCTATACCTCACTTCTATTTTGGTGGGAAATGAAAAAGTAATTGACATAGCAGTAGAGAAAGAACTGTACAAGTGCTACTGACAGCTCTAAAACGCTCAATTTCTTTTATCGTGGCAAGTTAGAGATAAGCTTGCTGACTTGCAACTTTCTGAATTTTGAGCCAAGTGCTTGACTTTCCTGGAGACAGTAATACCACAAATGTATTTGAACAGAGAGTGAAAAATGTGTTTTATATCATCTACTACTTATGCCTGGTCAGTTCTCATGCTACATAATAATCAGGGCAGGAAAAGGGGCATTTGTTTTGAGAAACCAGTTGTCTTGCCAGGGTGGAAAGAAACCAGGAGTCCCATCAATTAACTGGATGAAGAGTTTCTTTGGTAATATAATGAAGGAGCAAGAATGAAAGGGTTCCAATAATGTGGCAGCCCGAGGTAGTAAGGTGGGAGGGCTCCTTCTACTTTAAACATCTAGAAATGTTAGATAAAATGTAGTTACACAACCATAAAAAGTTGTTAAATGCCAAGCCAAGCTGGCAGGAACAGAAAGGAGAAGGGAAGGAGAAGGAGAATTGCAAGGAAGGTGGAAAAGAGGGATTCAGCCAGAGCATAAGCAGAAACTGATGCTTATTTTCCCCCAAAGGGAAAGAGCCTGAGGCCTGGGTGGAAGGATGCTGATTAAGAGACCTGGCCTCAGGCCCATTCAAGGTCGGAGCTGGAACATAGTTCCTCCAAAAACCCAAAAGCTCCAAAGAGCTACAAGTGAATGGGAAGGACAAGAAAAGCCACCCCCTCTCCTAGGGAAGTGGCAGGAATTGTCATGGACCCATGTCCCCATGTCCCAAAAGAAAAAAATCACGAGTGAAAAATCAAAACTATGCATATAGCAGAGTCTAACTTCATAGGATCCAAGGAGGAAAAGAACCCAACCTGAGAAATTAGCGTGGAGATTGGTCCAGGACCAGTGAAACCCCGGGTCCTCACAGTGCTCTGCAAGACCACTTCCTCAACAAAGAAAACAACCACAGCTGAACGTGCGCTCCCACTTCAAGTGCATCACCATATACACTTAATGAGTCTGTAGTGTGTGCCAGGATCCATTTCTAGGTGGTTCGGAGACGTCACTGAACAAAACAAAGATTCCTGCCCTTGTGAGCTTATGTTCTAATGGGCAAATGGAAATTTTTTAAATGGAGAGAACAAATAAGTAGATTAAATTGTAGGCTAAAAGGTGTTACGTACTATGGAAAATGAATAAGTAGAGCACGGTGAGAGTATGAGGGGGGCACTGCAATTATGAACAGGATGATTAAGGCACTCCTCACTGAGAGGATGCTATTTAAGCCAGGACTTGAAGGAGTTGAGGGTGTTAGCCATGTGGGTATCTGGTGAAAAAAATGTCCCAGGCTGTGGTAGGAGATGCCTATTGTATCAGAAGAATGGTGGGAGGCCAGGAGGACACAGTGGAATACAGGAGGAGAGAATACGGAGTATGAGGTCATAGAGAAGGCAGCTCATCTGGACCCCTGTAGGACTTTGTAAGAACTTTGGCTTTTACTCTGAATAAAAAGGGGAGCTGTTGTGGAATTTTGAGCAGGGGACTGATTTAATATATTTTTAAGGACCTATTGAGTTTCACAGTACAGCACTGAGAAGAGACAGGATGGAGAGGAGGGAAACCAGTTAGGAAGCTATTGTGGTAATCCAGGTAAGAGAGAATGGTGGCCTAGATCAGGGTGAACGCAGTGCAGGAAGTGAGAAACAGCTGGATTCTGAAGGTAAAGCCAACAAGACTTCTTCACAGATTGATTGGGAGGTATGAAAGAAAAAAGGTATCAAGGATGA
>JAQZBX010088400.1:0-12745 GCA_029593785.1 Cabassous unicinctus
CAGTTTACTCTCGCACACCACAGAAACCCAATTTTCATTTTCCCAAGCCTGGTAAGCATAACAATGCAACGAAATTAATTCTGTGTGTGGATTCTTATTATGTATACATGCACGTGCATTTTGCAAGGTGCTACAGGAGGAGGGAGGGACAGGAGGGGTGACAATTCTTCACGAGTTTTGAGGTTATGTTTCTTTAAAGTTTATCCTGTTACACAAGAGGAATCTTTTTTTTTTTTTTTCAAGGAGGTACTGGGTATTGAACCCAGGACCTTGTGCATGGGAAGCAAGTGCTTAACCACTGAGCTACATCTGCTGCCCAAGAGAAATCTTTTGATCCTTTTATTTTTAGGCTTGATACTTTTTTTGGTTTCGTGTTTTCTTTAAAACAAAAACAAAAAACAAACAAAATGCATATATCCTCTAGCTTAACATTTAAATAAAGTAACTCTACTTGGGATTACTTAAATAAAATACTTTTCCTTTATTTAGAGTAGTTAACAATACATACATACAGACACGTATGCCTCATTTTTCTTTCTAAGGATGGGAGTGAGTAGACGTGTTCTCCAGCAGTCTTGATTTCCTTGCAGCTAATGGCTTCACGGGGTGAGCTTTGCTCCTCCTCTTCTATTTACTTGACGTTGTTTCCTGTTAGGAAAGAGGAGATTTACTAAGGAATTCTAGGTGTTCTAGTGATCTTTCCTATTAGCCTGCATTTCAGATCCTCTCATGGAAGTCCCACAGCTCCAGAGACCAGAAAAGCCTAGAACCAGCTGAAAGTGCCCCTGGTCCGTGGGTAGCAGGCAAAAGTGTTGTGCGGGCATGCAAGACCTCTCACTTTTGACTCTTGGAGGTGTTCTTATAAAGCACTCAGGGATTCCCAGCAGCCAGGTGGCCGCCACGGGCCTCACCCTGTAATTTTACATAACATTCACCTCCCATTGGGGCAATAATGGGGTTTAGATAGTTCCACTGGGACTGTTGGCTTTAGCCTCTATGCTGAAAGAAGGCCCCCATCTGGATACAAGTCACACTTTTGTGAATATTCTGGTTCATGTGGAATCCTTTTGCTTATGGCACTGAGGGATGGGGTGTAGGGGGATCCAGGGCAGGGATGAGAAGGAAGCGAAAGGGCTTGTGGAGATTTCAGCCCAGAAGCCACCCAGCCAGCCACCTTATAGGTCTTGACAGCCCTTATAGCCAGACATTCATTAAAAATAGGCAAATAAACAAAAGTAAATGTCCACTTTGGGAAAGGACAAAACAAACAAACAAACAAACAAACACAATTCAAACAGTTCTATGTTATTTCCAAACATAGAAAGATGCAAAAGGGGAAGATGTTGTAAAGAAAGAATGTAAGTACACAACCCCTGTGGTGCCAGACATGTTTTGATATTCAGAACTTCAGATTTTTAGAGAGCCAACATACCACATATGTTGTCTCAACATTGTACCCAACACCCCTAAAAGTTCTCAGGACTCTGCAACAAAATGTATAGAAATTCACTATATTTGGAGCTAATACAGAAGCATAGTTAGCCTCACATGGACTGAGTCAGGTTTTTTGTCAAGTGAGTCCAGCTCAGGTCTTGCTGCTGAATGAAAGAGTTAGGATGCAGGGTTTTGAGTTGGAGATGGTAAGGCTGTATTAGTTTATTCATATTAGAAAGAATTGACTTGAACAATGAGGCTTTGTTGTCCTTTGGAATGCATAGCTAGGGGAGGCATTGGATTTCCCTTCTTTAGAGGTCCATGACTGATGGCAAAGCTGCCTTCCTCTGGGCTGCTTCAGGTGTGGGCCTCTGAAGAGGCCCATGTCCATTGTGCATGTAACTGAGTGCTCCTTATTTGTGCCAGCCACTGTGCAAAGCACTATGCAAACATTATCTCATCAAATCCTCACAACTTCCTCATGTGACAGGTTCTATGATTCTCCCCACCTTAAAGATGAAGCAGCCGAGACTTAGGGCATGCAGTCACCTGCCCAAGGTCACACAACTCCTTAGGGGCAGAGTCAGGATTGGAACCCAGGTCAGACTGATTCCAAAGCCTGTACTCTTAGCCCCTGCACCAGCTTCCAAGAGCAGCGAATGTGACCCTCTGGTTCTAGTGTGTATATGAGGAGCTGAGTGAGTAGAATTCTCCTGTTCAATTTCCCAAGAGATACTTGGAACCTGGATGATTGGAAGGAGAGTGAAGATAGACGTCTAGAACAGGTGAACATCTAGAACACGTGGGAGCATATGGCCTTTAAGGTGCTGCTCATCCGTCCTGGTGATGCTCAGAGTAGTTGAAAATGCAAGACAAGAACTTCAGGGAGAAGTCAAGGCTAAGGTTGGGAATTATGCGCATAGGGAGAAAAGTTGGAAATGTGGGTTTAGATGAGATTGCCAGGAAGTGAGTAAAAGGAGAGAAGAAAATGGGTAGGATCTTGGGGGGCACCTAATTGTAGGGGACAGGAGGGACACGACACGAAGAAGGAGCCTGCAGAGAGGTGGGAGCAGAACCAGGCAAAAGCAGTCACAGGAAGAAGGGAGGACAGATGTGTGAGGGGGATGGGGCATCTGGCAGAGGCTGCAATCTCTTAAGTCTCATTTCCACTGCATTCTACCTCAATACACATTGGAGGATTTCTCTGAGCTTTGCTGAGCTGGTTTACCTTCCTTCCCTTAGGAACAGCCAGCTGTGGAACCCATTCTTGTGATGTCAAATATCAGTGAGGCCAAGGGCTCTTGGTTCTTTGCTGTCCAAGCATTTCTGGAGGTCCCAAACCCTGTAATTCCCCAATGTCATTTAAGGAGTTTCTATTGCCTATCTCTAAAATATATACACACT
Organism: Cabassous unicinctus; assembly: GCA_029593785.1. Lineage (NCBI taxonomy): Eukaryota > Metazoa > Chordata > Mammalia > Cingulata > Chlamyphoridae > Cabassous > Cabassous unicinctus. The sequence continues at coordinate 2,839 of JAQZBX010088400.1, forward strand.
GTGTTAACTCACAGAAGTTTTATCAAGTGCAGAGGCCTGTGTCATCTTTCGGCATTTGAGTTATAGGATAATTTATTGATCTAATTTCAGAAAAATTCCAGGGAATTGGAAATTTGACCAAGTCTCTCATGAAATCCTTATCTAAAGAAGTAGAAATTTGTCTAGATGACAGTACAATTTGTGAATTTTCAAGAGGTTGAACAACCATTAATTGTTCTTTCCACCATGACTTGTTTTGGATTGGTCCCTGCTGCTAAGGAGGAGGCACAGAGAGTATGGCCTCTGGGATTTCAGGAGCCCAGGGGAGGCACTACGTGTGGTCTGGCCCTAGGACTGGCTCTGGGGCTTCCAAAGTCAGAAGATGGGAAACGATCACTTTTTATTTTATTTTTTTAAAGATTTATTTATTCCCCCCGTTTTTTCATTTGTTTGTTTTTATGCTCTCTGTGTCCATTCGCTGTGTGTTCTTCTGTGTCTGCTTGTCGTCTCTTTAGGTGGCACCGGGAACTGATCCTGGGACCTTCCGGAGTGGAGAGAGGCGCTCAATCTCTTGCGCCACCTCAGCTCCCTGGTCTGCTGCGTCTCTTATTGTCTCACCTCTGTGTTTCTCTTTGTTGCGTCATCTGGCTGAGCCAGCTCTCTGCTCGGGCCAGCACTCTGTGCGGGCTAGCACTCCTGCACAGGCCAGCACTCCACGCAGGCCAGCTCTCTGCTTAAGCCAGCTTGCTGCGCAGGCCAGCTTGCCTTCACCAGGAGGGCCCAGGAATCGAACCCTGGACCTCCCATATGGTAGATGGGAGCCCAACTGCTTAAGCTACATCCGCTTCTCGGGAAAGGGTCATTTTAGGGAAGCCTTTGTTTGATGACAACTTGTACCACAGGGAGAGATCTAGTGAAATGTTATGGAAAACTTAATAGACTTTTTTTTTTTTTAAAGAGGTACTGGGTATTGAACCTGGGACCTCATACATGAGAAGCAGGCTTTCAACCACTGAGCTACATCCTCTTCCCTTAGTTGACATTTTAAACAAAGGACATAGATGGCTGGCTTGCACATTTGTGGATAATCAGGGGCTTGGAGGAACAGCTGATAGCTGTTTGGAAGATTCAGGACTTAAATATACCTTATGCTGGGGCAGTGAGACACATCTAATTGTCCACTAGAATATGAGCTCCATAAGGACAGGGCTTTTTGTTTTTAATAGTGATATGTCCTAAGAACATAGAACAGTGCCTGATACATAGTGTGCATTCAATAAATATTAGTTGAATGCTAAGTGAAAATAACCAGGTTTAAATCTTTAGTCCTGTGCTTGGATCTACAAAAAGCCAACTGCATGTGGCTTAGAAGTAGGCTTTGGTAACTGGGCTTATATGTTTTCATTAACATTAGCTCAAATTAATGGTGTGATGTAACTCCAAAATTAATGTGAGTTAAAAAATATGCAGAATGCTGGAAGTTCGAGGACCCAATTCTTTGCACATTAGAACCATCAATGTGACTACGGAGGAACTTGAAGACAGGAGTGCTATCTGCCTAATGAAGGACTGACATGGAGAAGAGACTTAGAGATATTCTGAGAAGTTCCAGGGAAGATATGTGGTGGAAGCCACAGGGAGATATGTGTGGACTAACTTTTTGCATTTAGGAAGTAGTAGAGCTGTCTGAAAGGGGAGTAGGGAAGGACAGGAAGTAATGAGTCATCAGCCCACATCAGGGGTGACATAGAGGAGACTCTAGCCCCAGGTGGGAGGGGCAGGTCTAACAGGTAGATTGCGAGCCTTCCTCAGCCTGGATTACAAAGGGGCAGACAACCATCGCGATGTAGTTGGAACGATCATGTGGGTGCACAATGGCAGCTTCATGAAGTCCTAATTATTCCTGGGGAAAGAAGTGAATTGACCCCTCATTCAGTTTGGCCTAGAAAGGAGAGAGAACTCCCTCCTTACATGACTCATGACTAATTGGATTTGGAAGTGCCACTTGTCAAGTCAGGAGTGCATACGACAACTACCAGTCAGATCACTCCCAATAAACACAGTTGTTCCTTGAAGGGGTTGAATTCACCTTGCTCTTTGAGTAGGCATTTTTACTTCTGTTTACGCCAGGATAAACACCCAGAAAAAGGAACTACTTATCTATCATCAATTTGGCCATCAATTCCCATTTACCTGAATATCTTCCAAGACTTTGAAGGATTTTGGCCAGAACTGATAAAGTGTTATCTTGGCCACTATTTGGATTCTTCTTCTCTGTGGGGGAAAAATGAGCACAATAATCAAGATTTGATAATTAATGTTTGACTCCAAACTTATTTTCTTTTTAACTTTAGAAAACTAATAAGAATGAGGAAAGCAGCAGCCCGTTAAGAAAGCATTCAATGATGGCCCAACTTTCCATTACACAGCTTCATTCTATGTTGTCAAAAATCACATGCTGGGCTTGGAGATTTTCTTAAATGAGCCCAGAACCAAGAAATTTTGACTTTGTGCTAGAGCAACAGTTGGAATCTTACTTTTCTGTATTTTCTCTTTATATTCTTCGGATACATGAACACAGAAATATTTCATCAATTTTATGTAGAAAGAACACCTTGCTGCTAGTGGTGACAACTGAATTCCTTTCTATGGACTTAATGCTCCTGAGAGCTTGAGCTTCTATCCTTGGGCCTGGGCACATATTTACAAGATTTTAACAGAGTCTAAAGTCTTAAAACTGAAGTTTTGGCACAGTCGAGATGTCAGGAATAATGTTATGGGCCATCAGGACCGTTCAGACATCCTGGACATTACAAGTCACACAGAGGGAGTTGGCTTTTTTGGGAACAAGGAAAGGAAGATGTTTGCAGATCCTTATCCTTTAAGCTACTTCAGACTTTTAAAATATTAATCTAAAGTTTTTAAAGTAATGAATTTATATTTTGAATAAGTATTACAAGCCTACTGTACAATTTTCAAATTCTAAAAAGGACTTTCAGTGAAAAATAAGACTGTTTCCCATAGATTATGCCTCATTACCAGTTTCCTCCTGTAGGCCACAACTGTTATCTCTTTCTTGTGTGTTCTGCCAGGGATAATATCTACACAGAGGTTGCTGCCAACTTCATTCTATCACTGAATATCTAAAGCCACACTTAATATTTTTAGAGTATATTGCTTAGAAATCATTAGCAGAAATTTCAGGTTAACTTATTTGTGGAAACATTTATTTCATCAATAAATATAAAAATTTGCATCTTATTTTGTTTATTTTCAGAGTACAATCTTCAGCCTTCAGTAGTCTGGTCCCTGTATATGTGTGGTTTCAGTAGATTATCGCTGCACCTGATGAGATTGATGGGGAATTATTACTCCCCATTCATAAATGAGGCCCAGCAATGCAAAGCAACTTGCCTATAGTCACTGAAGTAGTATGTGGATAAGCCAGGAGACCAGAGTCTCTAGCCCTTGCTCCTTCCAACCACACTGAAACTTCTCCCCAGGGTTGAAATGCCAAGCTTTTCAGAGCTACAAGATTCCCAGTGGAACTATATGAATAAAAGTCTACTATTTGAACTTTCATTCCCAGACAGATAGAGTAAAAAGAATCAGATTTATCCTCTCAATTTAATTTTAAAAAAAGCAATAAAAATATATGAAACAATGATATTCCAGATACCAGACAACAGGCAGACAAGGCAGTGAGCTCCAATAGATGGGAAACAAATGAGGGAAGCCCTGTGATTGCTCCAGTGTACTGCCTGGAGAGAGCTTCCAGGGCACAGCATGGCCAGTGGGGACAGAGGCAGAGCCCAGTGGTCTCGATGTGTTTAAGAGATGGAGTCAGGAGTTTGCAGAAGCCAAAGTAGCTAGAATTTATCACATAGAATGCCAGAGAGTGAGAGTGAGAGTGAGAAGGAGAGAGGAAAGAGCTCCAAAGATCTGCCGAGTGTTGCTCCAAGTTCAGCTGAATACTGACCGTGAATGGCTATGAGAAACTTCCCAAGGAGGGGAAAAGAACTAACCAAAAGGATAAGCAGAACAATCCCCAGTGCCCACACCAGAAATAGGTGGTGTTCCTACCAGCCATAGTGGAAAAACCTCATAATACATAGGATACTGGGTGAAATACTCAGAATTAAACAGTTTCAGAAATAGGGAATATTAGCCTCATAATAAATGCTGCTCTGGTCCCATCTAACAAAGGTTAAAAGTAATCCTCAAAGGTATCAAACTGTTTCTGAGAAAATTAAAAGGGCCCAAGAACAAAGATCAATTAGATATATATAATACAAGTAGAAAGTATATTCAGCGCCCAACAAGGTACAATTCACAATGTCTGGCATCCAAACAAAAATTATCAAGCATGGAAAGAAGCAGTAAAATATAACCCATAAAGAGGAGCAAGATTAATCAATCAAAACAATGCAGAAATGACACAGATGGTAGAAAAAGAAGGCCAGAATATGAAAAGCAAGACTCAACTATATGCTGCCTACATGAAACTGCTTTAAATAAAGATACAAATGAGTTAAAAGCAAAAGGATGGAAAAAGATATACCATGCTAACACTAATCAAAAGAAAGCTAGAGCAGCAATTTAAATTTCAGACAAAGTATATTTTTTAGGAGCAAAGAATCTTAATAGGGATAAGGAAGGTTATTTTTAATGTTAAAGGGATCAACTCATCAAGAGGACATCATAATCTGAAATGTCTATGCACCTAATAAAAGAGCTTCAAAATGCACAAAGAAAAAAGTGATAGAACTAAAAGGTGTAATAGATATATGCACAGTTATAGTTGATATCTAAACTACTTTTTCATTAACCAATTGAACAAGTAGGCAAAAATTCAGTAAGGATAGAGAAGTCTTGAATTAAGGCCATCAACTTCCTTGATCTAATTGAAAAACTTAGAACATGAACAGTACAATACACATTCTCTTCAAATGCACACGGAATATTTGCCAAAATAGAATATATTCTGAACCGTAATATTTAAAACTTTAAAAATGCTTTTTAAAAGATTCAAGCTATATAACATATGTTCTCTGACCAAAATGGAATTAAATCATAAGTCAATAAAAAAAAGATATCTGGAAAATCTCCAAATATTTGAAAACTGAATACTATTCTTTTAAACAACTCATGGGTCAAAAAATAAATCAAACATGTAGTTATAAAGTATTTTGAAATGAATGAAAATAAAAGCATATTGAAATTTGTGGGATGTGATCAAAAGAAGAAAAGTCTCATATCTACGAGTTTCAACAGCAAGAAATTAGACAAAAAAGGAAATTAAAACTCAAAATAAGCAAAAGAAAGAAAAAAATAGTTAAGAGCAAAAATCAATGAAAAAAAGAAAAATAGGAAAAAATGAATTAATCTAAAAGCTGGTTCTTTGAGCTTAACACTAAAATTGGCAAACCTCTAATCAGGTGGATCAGGGGTAAAAAATACATAAATTACCAATGTCAAGAATGAAAGAGTAGGAAATAAGTATAGTTCTTACAGACATTAAAATGATTAATAAGAGACTATTATGAACAATGCTTGCCAATAATTTTGCAAATTTAAATGAAGTGAACAAATTTCTCTAAAGACAAAATTACCAAAGCTCACTCAAGAAGAAATAGATACCCTGACTAGGTCTATGTCTATTAAAAGAATTGCACTTGTAGTTTAAAACCTTTCCACAAAGAAAATCTAGGTCCAATGTCTTTACTGGTAAATTCTACCAAACATTTGAGGTTGACATAACTATTTTCTACTAACTTATCTAGAAAACTGAAGAACAGGGAATACTTTCCAAATCACTCTATGAGGTCATTATTAAATCAATACCCAAAGCAGACAAAGGCATTATAAGGAAAAAAACCTATAGATGAATATTCCTCATGAACATTGATTTAAAAGTTCTTAACTAAATTTTAACAAATCGAATCCAAAAATACATAAAAAGGAAAATATATCATGACCAAGTGGGTTTACCCTGGAAATGCAAGGCTGGTTCACCTTAAAAAATCAATCAATGTAATTCACAATATCAAAAGAATAATGAAGAAAAGCCAACTGATCATATCAAAAGATCAGGGGTTGTCAAAATATGGCCCATGAGCCAAACCTGGCTCACTGCTTACTTTGTAAATAAGGTTTTATTGACACAGCCACACCTATTCTTTTATGTATTATCTATGACTGCATTGTACTATACTGGCAGAGTTGAGATGCTGTAACAGCGAACATATTGCCCTCAAAGCCTAAAGTATTTACTAATCTGATTTTTTACAGAAAAGGTTCACTATGCCTGCAATAGATTCAGAAAAAGCCTTTGTAAAAATTCAGTATCCATTCATCATCAAAACTCTCAGCAAGTTAGGAATAGAAGCCACTTCCTCAACCCAATAAAAGGCATCTATAAAAAACTTTCAACTAACATTGTTCTTCATAGTAAAAGACTGAATGTTTTCACTCTAAGATATGAAAGAATGTCTAATCTTACCACTCCTATTCAGCATGGTACTAGAGGTCCTACCCAGCAAAAATGGCAAGGAAAATAAATAAAATGTATGCATGTTGGAAGGAAGAAATAAAGCTATCTCTATTAACAGATATGATTCTCTATGCACAAATGCATCAAATTTCTATATACTAGCAATGAACAATTGGATATTGAAATCTAAAAAACAGTACCATTTACAATAGCACCAAAATTGTGAAATATTTATGTATAAATATAATTAAATATGGTCAAGGTATTTATGCTGATAACTACAAAACACCAATGAAAGAAGTAAAAGGAGACCTAAAGAAATGGAGAAAGATTTTTGTTCATAGACTGGAAGACTCAATAGTGTTAAGATATCAATTCTTGCCAGATGTACAGATTTATAGCCATTCCAATAAAAACTCCAGCAGAAATTTTTGTAGAGGTCAATAAGCTGTTTTTTAAATTTATATGGAAAGACAAGAAAAAAGAATAGACAAAACAATTTGAAAATCAAGAACAAAGTTGGAGGATTAACACTGCTTGGTTTCCAGTTTAACAGAACAATGTGATATTGGTGAAAGAAGAGACAAATAGATCAATAAAACAAAAGAAAGAGTCCAGACATAGATCTACAAATATATGATAAACTGATTTTTGATAAATATGCAATGGAAATTCAATAGAGAAAGTTGACTTTTTTCAACAATTGGTGTTGGAACAATTGGACATAATTATGCAAGACACCAGAACAAAATAATCCTTATCTGAAAGACTGTATCGTATACAATGCCATTATATGAAATTCTGAAAAAGGCAAAGTTAAAGGGACAGAACAGATCAGACGTTTTTAGGGTGGAGGGTCGGGGAAAGAGTTCACTACAAGGGGATATAAGGGAAGTTTTTGTGGTGATGAACTTCTTCTACATCTTGATTTTGATGATGGTTACATGACAATATGAATTTCTCAAAACTTGAAGGACTGAACACCAAAAAGGGTGTACAAATATACTTTATGTAAATTATACTTTAATAACAATTGGGGGGAAAGTCTAGTATTAATGCCTTGCACTTATTATGAATCAGGCAGTTCCCTAAGTACTTTACCTGTATTAAGTCACTTAATGCTCACAGTTACCCTCCAGAATAAGGTACCATTACCACCAGTTTACAGATGGCCAAACAGCTTCAGAGTGGTTGAAAGAAACTTAAACAAGATCACACACTGTTAAGAGGTGGAGCCAGGATTTGACCAGGTTCTTTGCCTCCACCCTGCACTGTCTCCTATGTCCCACAATAAACTTTTCCATTTCCTTTTCCATGCCCCATTAGCCTAGAGAGATGTCGGGAGGATTAGTTAGATTTCCATTGGCTTGTGACAGCTACCATTAAGAAGCCAAATTAAGATTAAGCTAAAAACGATCATTCCTCCCGGAAGGGCTGTATTACATGGTCAGTCACGTCATGCTGCCTGGTAGTATGATAGGTCTAGGTGTGATGGGGGCCCTTTCTGGGTGCTCCAGCTCAGGAAATACAATGAGAAAATTTACAAACAGATTCATCTGTCATGATGGCTGAAATTTCACATTAGAGATTTGTTCTTTGAGAACTATTTTAAGACCTCTTTGCCTCATTATCTCAGGGTAGGATCACAAGGACAATGTTACGTTTCAAAGGAATAATGTTTCGTTGCTTTGGAGAAGTCAGTGTATAGAGCTCAGCTTAGCTCTGAACAGTGAGGTTTGGAAAACTTGGAATTGCTCTACTTGTGGAATAAATGAATGCAAAAACGAATTGTCTGTTGTGTGCCAGCCTTTGTGCTGAGTGTGAGCGTCCATTTAAAGAAGAGAAGGAGTGAAAATCTTAGGAAGGTAGTTCAGCAAAGGAAAAATGCTTAACGATTTTTGCATCTGTTATCAGCAGTGCTTTGGCTTTCTGCAAGAATCATGGATGGAGAGAGAAAAGCAGAAATCCTTCCTGATGAATTTATGCTCTGCAGGAAGCCTGGAGTAGGTGAGCGACAAGCTCCATTAAGCAGATACCCTGAATGGTTTCTAAAATATTAGGTTGAACCACATGAAATTGTGGGTATTTGGCCATTTTTGAAGTACACAAACAGAAATTTCTTATGGTTCCACCTAATTCATTGGTCCTCTAAGGGAAGTGTTCTAATATATTCATTCCTTCTGATTCTGAGGCTCTCCAAGCCCCAATGTCATTGATGACCAGAGACAAATATGATGAAAGTTTTATAAGGTGATCACTTGTTTATAAAGAAGGTGGAATTGACTTCTAACCTAGTTTAGATCAATTACTGCAAACCATGAGGGTCTGGCATGATGGAGGAACAAAAGTCAATTTTGTACTTAAATGGCTGAAGGTTGAGTTAGTTTTTTGTGAGGGAAGAAATTATCAGTAAAACTGACTATCCAAGGGCACCTTTTAGTGGAGATGATTTTACCTTTGGCAACATGCAAAAGTTCTAGAGAAATCTACCAACACTACACTGTTGGTGCCTGCCACAAAAGGCTGAGAGTGGAAGTCATGCGTGTTCCAGGGAAGCCAAGCTCAGCGGGGCACCAGGAACTCAAGTCCCCTCCAGTGGCACAACAGGGAGGCAGGAAATGCTCGCTGCTAGCTGCTGTAGATGAAAATTATTTCGTACAGTGAATACTTGAAAGGAAAAACACTACCCTCATTGTTCTCTAGTGGCAACGTTTCAAGCTAACAGCACAGGTGGAATCCGCCAAGCAAAAGACAGAAAGGGTGGAGGTAGAGCTTTTCACATCTGGGATACTGGGCATCTGTCATAGAAAAACTAAGAACTAGTCATTAGAGCTGGTAATTATTGCTCTATGTGACCTCTGTGAAACTTTCTGTCTCAAAGTTCCTCAGATGTCTTGAAAGGAACACAAATCACACAAGCATACCTGGTGTCTCTCAGAGGCCCCTGGGTTCAAATCCCAGTGCTTGACGTGGGGCAAGTTATTTAGCCTCTCTGTGCCTCAGATCCAGCATCTGTAAAATGGGGATAAGAATGACACTACCTACAGAGGATTGCTGGGGGATCTAAAGGAGGTAATGTAGTTCAAATGCAACACTGCCTGGCACATAGTCAGTGCTCAAAGAATATTAACTTTATCGTTATAATGATTATTGTTACAGAGAAACAGTTATTCACCATTGTTCCTAATTATCCATTATTAATAATTATGCATTAGTCATCCATTCACGCATTTATTTAGCAAACATTATTCAGCAACTACTATGTACCAGGTATTAATATCTAGACCCTAGAGAAACAAACTAATGTACTTTGGTGCCTGCCCTCAAGGGGCCTACAGTCTAGTGAACGGACCAAACATTTAGTGCTATTATTTTGTTTTATGTTCATCTCCACTTACGTGCTGGAAGGAAGATTAGGGAAAATATAGAGGTGAA
>JAQZBX010088401.1:0-12750 GCA_029593785.1 Cabassous unicinctus
AAAAAAAAAAAATAATAAAAAAAAAAAAAATAAAGTTATTGCTGGAATTTAGACTCTGAGGCATGTGTTCCTTATGCTTGTATGCAGGTAATATTATGACAGAGATTTCTTTGAATGCCAGGAGCTAGCAAAACAAAACAAAACAAAACAAAACAAAACAAAACAAAACAAAACACAGGTTGACCTGTGTGAGAGCTCTCCTTCAAAGCTAACCCATTCAATGAGTTTAGAGAATAGCTTGAGGCCTACTTGTCTTGGGTATGCACATTTGGCCTTAGGAATTCTCCCATTTACAGATATGAATGCCCCCTCTTCCCTTGGAAACAGTCTCCTTGTGGTCCCCGGCATTGCACAATATGTCCTACAGTCAACAATCCCTTGCTCCAGGCAGCCACTTGACTGCTCTCCTAGAGTATAAGAGATCTCTTGAGATGTCTTCTACATGCAGGGCAAATTTTGGGATATTGAGTAAGCAACAAGTGTCCTGGTTCAGTCCCTCAGGCCGCCTCCAGAAAGATTTGGCCCAAAATACATACTCCTAGTATGTGCACAATGGTTATTCTTCTCCCTCCAGAACTGGGACCAGGGATCTGCACTGGGAGTGCAGGGTGGCTCACTCCAAACTGAGCTGATAAGGGTTGGAGAAGGGGCCAGCGAGCCACAGGATCCTATCACTTTTAAGTAACCTTTTTCTTGGTTGCCGTATTACTGCAGTCCTTTAACTGCTTTCTGGAGCTTTGGGAATGATGTTTCTGCCAGTTCTTGCTGGTTGTGCAAAGCTCCTGTGGAGGGCAAGAGTTCTGAAGCGTTTTACTCTGCCATCTTGATCAGGGTGAGGCCCAAGACTTAACATTTGAAAAACTGAAATAAAATAGAAAAGTTTGCATATGTGTATAGCCTGATGAATTTTCACGCTCAAACACACCCCAGTAACCAGCACTCTTACAAAAAGCGGAAAACTGCCAGCATTCCAGAACCACCCCTGGGCCTCCTTCCAGTCTATCCTTTAGATTTTTAACAGCACATATTAGTGTTGCTTTCACTGTATTTATACAAATGGAATCACACTATAGCTTCTCTTTCGTGCCTGGTTCCTTTTGTTCAACATTATGTTTGTAGATTCATTCTAATTGTTGCATATAGTTGCAGATTGTTCATTCTCACTACATTCTAATATTCCTCTGTGAGGATTATATCATAATTTACTTATCTAGTCTACTACTGAGAGACATTTGGGTATTTTCCAGTTTTGAGCTATTATGAGTAGTGTTCCTAAAACTATATGAGTACAAGTCTTTTGATGAACATATGCACACATTTCTGTTGGGTATATACTAGGAGTGGAATTGCTGGGTCACTGGGTATACGTTTTTCAGCTTTAGTAGATATGGCCATTTAGTTTTCCAAAGTGGTTGCATTAATTTACACTCTCAACAGCAATGTGCGAGTTTTCCATTTTTCCACGTCATTTTCATTTTATCCATTCTGGTGAATGTTTAGTACATGTTTTGGAAGGAGTTATCAAATTAAACATGAAACAGAATAATGGTTATAATCAAAGCAATAATTCATCTCCAAGTAGTTGAGATTCTACTCAAAGTATCATACAAAGCATTTCTGAAAGTACAAAACTGCTCTTAAAAATATACTCTAATTTTAAATCATTCTGAATTGATGCTGTGGCTGTCTTTTCTAAACATCCCTAATATGATGAATTTTCTCAGATGCTTGATATACAGATTCTCAGGCCTTCTGTTTGATCTCCTAAAAGGGAATCTCTTTGGAAAGGCCTGGAATCTTTTTTTTATAAGAACCCCCCAAACATTCTTATTAGGTAGTCTGGAAAACACGGCTACATGAGGATCCTTTGACATTCACACCTATTTAAAAGTGAATCAGGGGGCGGATGTGGCTCGAATGGTTGGGCGTCTGTTTCCTACATGGAGGGACCTGGGTTTGATCCCCGGGACCTCCTGGTAAAATATAGAAGGTGTGTGGGTGAGCCGCCGAGGCCCAGCTTAACCACGCAGCAAGATGATGATGTAACAGGAGCGTGACACAAGGGAGAGCCAAGATGAGACGCGCCAAGAAACCAGGAACTGAGGTGGCGCAGGTGGTAGGACGCCTCTCTTCCACACCAGAGGTTCCCAGGATCGAATCCCGGTGAAGACAAGAGGAGAAGGACGAGAGAAAAGGGAAAGAAACAGACACAGGGAACAGCCTAACAAATGGACACAAAACCGCAAAAACGGGGGCAGGGGAAGGGGAGGTTAAATGGATTTTTTTAAAAAAGTAAACAAATACTTCGGGGATTTCTGAGATCAGTCCAGTCCCAGAACCTTTCTAGATGCAGTGAATTTCCCTAAGAATTTCAGAGGCAAATATTAATTTAATATTTGGATAAACTAAGGCCAATTGCCTTGCCCTAGATTCCTCAGTAACACCACATAATAGAAGTATAGACATCCTTATTGATATTTATCATCTCAAAATAAATCAGTTTTTGCTACTAACAGGACTACAAAAAAGACAATATGTAGTTTAAAAACATTGTGCGGGGGTTGTACGGGAGAGGGAACTTGAGAAGTGGTTTCATAAAGCCTGGTTTCAAATTCAGATGCAACTATCACCTACAGAACTCTGAATAAGTCAAAGTATCCTTTTTACCTGTTTCCGTCTCTTGCTAAATGAAGATAATACTCCTATTATGTTTGTGAGGACTAAAACCACTCAACCAAACAAAGGAGATGAATACACAGTAGGAAAGTAATTGTTCCCCTTTTAATCTGTTTTCCCATCCTCCAGGTTTCTTTCACAATTGCACACCTGTAAGCTTAACAATTTGTTTGTAAAATTTCCTAATTACCTGTATCTTGTAAATCGGCTTTTGTAAGCAAAGTGAATAATTAAGGTTTTTAAAAAAAGAAACTGTCTAATTCCACATTTTCCTTTACTTTCATCTCTGTTGGTGGAAACCAGCAGTTCTGTAACTTATGACTGAAAATGATTACAAACAATAATTTGGAAAAATGTAGTAAGAAGGAATAACTTGAGGTAATAGAAAACTATAATTTTAAAATAAAGTTGAACTCTTCCAAAACTAGAGAACATTGCTAAGGGCAATATACAAATGATTTTTTTAAACAGTACTAAAACCACTTGAAAAAGCCAACATTTCAATTTAGCCTTTTAGACGGCTTTCCTAACATCAACATATTAAGTAGTCAAATGGCATTTATTCTGGAGATCAAAATGCTTCCAACATCACATTTCATTTGTAAGAATGCCTGTGAAAACAACTTTTATAAAAATAGATCTAATTCTGTGTACTGAAAAGAAGCCCACCATATTTGGACAATGTGCCTATGAAAGTCCCATTTAATACTATCTGCCAATTACTACATATAAAAAATAATTAAGAAAGGTTTCTATTGTAAGAAGTCTCCTTCAGCCCTCTGTGGTTTGGTCTGTCTAATCATAAAGCTGGTGAAAAACTCTGGAAAACATGAGCACTTATTTTAGGAAAGAGAATAATAAAGATTTTTATTTCAAAGTAAATTTGTAAATAATAACTTGATGTCATATATGAATTGAAATTCACTATAAACATCTGAGAGTAGCAAAGCCGCGATGAACAAATATTCTACTAATAATCTGTGTGATCGAGGGCAGATCTGCAAAACTCAACCTCTTGGGCCTCAGTTTCCCCCTCTGGGAAGGAAAACTACTTCATGGGCTGTTGTGAGGTCTAGATGTGTGACTGCTCAGGACAGCGTGGCAGCAGACATGCCATCTGCGTGTTCAGCCACTGCTGAACTGTCAGGTGCACTGACTAGTACAGGACTCACGAGGCACCGTCACGCCGTAGTGCTGGGTGTCGCTCAGCAGCAGCTTGCGCTTCAGCTCATTTAACCCGACTCCCACAGGACCTGAAAAGCAGGATAAGAAAAATTCATTACCAAACAAAACACCATAGAGACATTTCTGTAAAACCAACATTAACCCATGTGACAGACTGAGAACATGTTCCCAACTTCACATGCCGAATAAAAAGATTACCTTGAGGTCTAGCTGTATGTAAGAAAAAACCAGGATTCCTTTGTTGCTTTGCCTCAAGGAGGTTAGAAGTATTTATATTTTCCATGAAACATACTCAGGAGTATCTGAGTACATTACAAAACAATGGTACTCATGAGAGCTTAAAAAAAAACCCCAAAAAACAAAAAAAAAGTATACTTAAGAACAACTGGATTACATGGTTCAGATGGTGATACTTCATTTTAAATGCTTTTAGATTCTAATAATGGGAAATCTTTGAACCTTGACTTTATTTGAGGTGGGAATGCAATCATGCATTTTAATTTTTAAAACCATCAGCCACATTTACATTGCCAAGACCCTCTCCACACTGTATGTTTCCAGTTGGACCATAAGCATTTGAAAGGATACCTGTATTTTACTTATTTCAATCATTCACCACATAGACTCTAAACACCTGTATAGAGAAAGGCATAGAGTAAATCCTGTGGAGGGAAAAAGAGGATAAATGAACTGTATTTTTAAGGAAGTAAAGGGGTTGAGAGTCACACTATAGGGTGATTCTACAGGGTCTGGGGGGTGGAGGGGGAGGCAAAAACAGAGTGCTTTCGAATACGAGTCCCACATCAAACGGGCACATGCTCCAAAGGGGAGGCGTAAGGGCCCTGCCCGCCTCGGCCAGCGGTCCGTGCGGTGGACAGCACACACGCCATAGGGCCCGACTGCCTCAAGGTGGACTCCTGCCTTCGTTACTCCTGAGCCTGCTGATGCCAGACAACTGAGGCTCTATTCTAATTGTAACGCTAACACCGTTCCTCATTTTGGGAGGAATCAGTGAGAACGTCCGCTTAGTGCCTGGCAGAGAATCCAGGTGCTCAACGGTTGATTCCATTGCCTACTTCTTCTCACCTGGGTGGGAAGCTTTGAAAAGAATAAGGTTTGAGGCTGGACAGTGAAGAACATACAGGTGCACAGGGGCGAGCAGGGTGGGCTTCCAGGTTGAGGGGAAAGAGCGAGCAAAGAGGAAGGGGCAGGGATTGGGGAGTGTGCCTTCCTCGTTCTCTCCTGCTGCTTCTAGACCCCTCGCCCTGGTACAGAACGACCTGTTCGCCTGGGGTTTGTTCACGACACCATCTACCTCTCCCCACACTGTTGTCAAGTAGCAGTTATCTGCCAGCTTCCGCTTGTTCTCTAAGACAGGGGTTCTCAACTCTCCCTTTGTATTATAAATGCTTCATAGTATCCCATGTATATCCTGAAAAGGAATTCATAGCTAACATGACATACTAACAAATCATTTACCATACTTCAAAATTAATATATTGCTCTAACTGTACTACATGAAATATAGAAAAGTAAACTAAAATAAAAATATATTTCAATAGGTAAAAGCTTGGGCATGACTAGACTAGAAAACTTAATGAAGTCAGATATTTGCAGCTGCTCATAATACTAAATCAGTTTGGATTTAAGAGAAGTGAAAATATCAGGAACCATTCCATATAAGAAATTGTGGGAAGATGGAAGCCTAGAGGTATCGGGAAACAGAGCAAGGACCAGCATTTAAACAGAAATCACAGATCAGACTTGTTTATGATGAGGGAAGGAGGGTAAAAACCTTCAGTGAAATAGGGATAAACTATCAAGACTATCAAAGTCAAGAAAATAATACTTTTGCAAATCGCCTGGGCTTTATGTGTAAGTGTAGCATGGAATAAAATTTCCTAAGTACCCCAGGGGGTCTAGCACTTATCCTGGACTGAAACCCCACCACGTGTTGTCTCTTCAGTCCCTGAATGTCTGGTCTAACACCACCTGCCCCCTCTGCCACTGTGGCATTAAAAAGCAGAGCCCTCACGCACTGCCCTGGCGTCCCGTCGAGGACGGAAGAGTGAGCGCTGGGCTCTGGCTTTTCCTTCTCGGCACCTCCATCAGGGCCATCGCCCTGAGCAATTTAAAACACCCACGTCCAGGACTTCCTTATCTCTAGTGCCCCTCCTGCGACTTCATCTTAACCCCTTACTGGACAAACCCGGGCTTTGCCATCACTGGATGCGGTTTCATGACTAAAATATTAAAATCTCACTTCCCAGTCTGACTTCAATCTCTGATCCTTCCAGATCTCTCAGGCATTATTCTTCCCATACCTGTTCTCACAGGAACGATACTGCCTTTACCCCTCTGCTTTCCTTGTATTCTGACAGCCCCTCTCATCTCGGCTTCCATGGGCCCCCATATCCCACACTATCTTGGTAATAGCCTCAACTCGCTTGTGCGTGGCCCTTCTTCGCTCACACGTGCCTTGAGTCTAGGATCAACCAGGGCCACCTCCACACCCACCCTGGCCCACACCCACCCTGGCCCACACGGTAGCAGCAAGGCCGCAGGACGTCCCCATCAGGAAGCCAGGCCTTCCTGCGCTCCAGCAGGGATTTTATGTTTTTCCCGCCAGGTCTATTTCTTGGGTCCCTGCAATCACAACTTCAATCTTTCTGTATTCTCCCCTCCACTTACACCCAGGAGCCTCCTTACCACTCTTCTATTATATAATCCTCTATTATATAACCCCAGAATCAATCAATTGTCAAAGGCTGTCTCTTTTACTTATAATTTATGGATTTACGATTTTCCATTGCCACTGCTGCCACCCTATTCCAAAATACTATCACTTTTGCCTCTCTTCAGAAACAGACTAATAGCTTCCTGACATCTGCTCTTCAGGTGCTTTAATCCATCACTACCCAACAGCCAGAGGTCTTTTTAAAGAGCGAGTCTGAGCCTGTCACTCTCTTGCTTATATCTAGCTTCCAGTGGCTCTTACAGAAACATCAGGATCTTACAAGGTCGACAAGGCTCTGCGCCCTCTGACGCTGCCTTGTCCTCCTGCTGGGAAGCATTTACTCAACCTTGAGTAAACGATCTTTATGGCTTTCGGAGCGCAGTTCGAGAAAGCTTCCCCTGAGCCTCTAACACGCTTCCCGTTCTGCCATCAGCGTGCTGTACAGCTCCTCAGGACACGTGAGCACGGATTCAGTGCAGGTCGTACACGCACGCCCGTCTCTGCCCCAGAACAGAGGCACCACGAAGGCGGAGTCGCTGTGGGGTGTTTACCACCCACAGAGCAAGCCCGCCAAGAACACCTGCTGAACGAGCAAACGAGGTCTCCAGGGGCCCCATCCCTGCCTCTCGCTCAGGAGGCCTCAGCTACTTCAGGAAGCATGGAAGCCAGCACCTGGAAAGGCCTTCAACGTCCTCGCAATAAACGTGGGCATCTAGACCCACCTGGGCCACGTCAGCTGTTGCTCCAGACATACCCGCCTTCCGCTCCTCTTCCTCCTAGAGCTCCTTTCCATTAGCACTTAAAATTAAGAACGCCTCCCCTGCCTCAAAGCACGGACAGCAGAAACTCAAATGCTTCCCTAACCGTACGTTCTCCTCCAGCTACGGCTGAGCAGCCTGCACTGCCTTACGTGGCCCGTCTCATTTCTCGCCAGCACGTCGCGCTCCCCCTTTGCTTACAGAATCAAATGTAAATCCTCTGACAGTTTATACAGATCACAGCTCGTGAGTCACACTTACATCTCTAATCTTAATTCCTGTCACGCCGCCTTTCGGCGGTCACGCTCCGGCTATGCTATGTCTTCTGCCTCCCAGAACGCGGCAGTTCTCTTCTGCGTCTGTACTCATCACGTGCTGCTTGCTTTTGAAAAACATTCCCATCCTCTCCTCCACTTGGCTGATTCTTGCTCATTGCTTCGGGTTCAGCTTAGATACACCTTAGGAATCTTCTCTGGCGCTTTAAGTCTGCGTGTTGCCCATACTTCCCACTCCTGAGGGCCTGTCACACTACACGGTGTCTGCCTGCTTACTTGTCTTTAGACGGTGAACTCTGTGAAAACAGGGAATTCATCTGCCGTGCTCACCAACGGATTCCCTAATTGGGAAATTGTAGGCACTCAGTTTATTTATGCTATTATAGAGATAAAACTATTTGTTCCCAGTGAGGTAGAGGAGTGGGAGCTAAAGTTAAAGAGCATCTGCACCTAGGACGCGTGGACGTGATGGGTCACAAACAGAAGCTGGTGGCACTCGCAGCTGCACGTGGCTCCCTTCACCTTGAGATGAAGCAGAGTGGAAAGCGATGAGCTCAACTGGAGACACAGTAAGTTGAAAGGAAGGAACTCGATGTACCTGACAAACGACTGCAATTTAATAGCAAGACAGGGCGAGGGGGCCGTTGTGAATGTGGAGGTGAAAGCTAAGGCTGTGGGGCGAGTGAGACCTCTGGGGGAGAGGAAGAAAGGGGCAAGCATGTATGGATCACCCTCTGTATGTCAGTATCATGGAAGCGCTTATAGACTGAAAAAACAGAGTAAATTATAAAACCTGCTCTTTAAAATAAACATAAAACAAACAAGAAAAACTGCTATGACAATAGAGTTGCATTAAGCGTACAAGTGAAACAAATCCAGTTATACATGCTAAACAAGACACATACAATGGCAGATGCTCTAGTGTTTCTCTTCTTTAGGTCTTTTTTTTCTGTCCCAACCCGCCCTGGAGATGGCTCCCTCATGTTTGCTCATTGCTTTTGCTTGTCGTTTGTACTTGCTGCCTGCTCATTTTTGCTTGCTGTCTGTTTTTTAATTTAGGAAGCACCAAGAACTGAACCTGGAACCTCCTACACGGGAGGTGGGCACTCAGCTGCTTGAGTCACATCTGCTCCCTTCTTTGGATCTTTTTTAAGACCCACGCTCGTTTCCTGTATCCTTCCTCTATGGTTAGGCATAAACTCACAATACCATTAGTTGGCTGTTTTGCATTTAGAATGCAAAATCTATTTACAATGCAGGTAAATTGAGGGATACAAACTGAGTTGGGTTCATCCATACCCCTCTGCAATGGGACAGATTCATTTCCCATTCAATATATGAATTTTTACAATTGGTGAAATATACTTATATGTACATATATAAATAGGTTACTCTACAGTTTGTTTTCAGTTGTGCTTGTGAATGATAAAGTGAAGTGGAGAAGAAACCACACAGTACTCATTTCAATCCCAGACAATAGGCTCTGGAATCATCATCATCATCATCATCATCATCATCATCGGGCAGTGAGGTCCTTTTATGTGGCAGGTATGCGCTGGATGGTTTACATACATCATTACTAATCCTCAAAACATCTACAAGGAAGGTATTATCCTCATTTTACAGATGAGAAAACTGAGACAATGAAAGGCTAAGTAATTTTCCTAAGGTCACACATCTGGAGCATGGCTTAGCTGGTATTCAAAAGCCCGTCTGTCTGACTCAAAACCCCGCATTCTTTCCATACCCTATCATGCAATCAAAAGGAGGCCAGTCAGACGCTAGCGCAGGTACCCTGCTGTCCGCACTCTGCTCACGGCTGTGACCCGTGACTCCGTGGAGTCTTCTGCCCCCTTCCAAGCCGTCCCACACCTTAGACAGAACGGCCGTCTGTGCTTGTGGAAGCAGGCAGACGTCAGGCATGGTGATCTTAAAACTCGTTCTGAGGAGTCTGAAATGCACTGAATTAGGAAGACGTGCAAACCAGGCCTGCACCACATATGCTGAGCCTGGCTCTGTCAGGGTTCCTCAGGCCAGCACTGAGGAGAAGTCAAATAAAATGACGATTTCTAAGTAAAAGCCAAAGAAGCACATTACAAAGCCATTTCAGAGTTCATTACTTTGGAATTCAGGCAGTGAACTGAAGTTGATGTGCTTACTAGCTTTGAAAAGAAAAGAATGCTTCTATTCAAACCAGAAATATAAAGTATTTATCTGCTTCATTTTTTTAAAATTTCATAAGAATTTACAAAACCATTTTCAGTGTGAATTCTGGAAAGAAGGAATAAATATATGAGCATCATTCCCCATTTCTTGAAGTTCTTGGGGGGAAAACTGTGTCAACTGAATAATTAAGACAATTAGGGAGGCGCATTATTTAAAATTATTTTTGCGCATTTAATTAGTAACTCCTTACCGAAAGCAGGCAAATGTGTTTCTTGTGATTTTATATAAAGCTTTATTCATTCAGCCAAAGAAATAGAGCCCATTTAGGTTGTCAAATAAAATGAAGTTAGTAATGTTTCTACTTAAAATTTTACATTTACGAAATCTTTCATTTAAGAAACCAGGCACTGTTAATTATATGTAATGATTCCATTATCTTTACCTTGAAAGAAAGATTGAAAAAACTCCTCTACGTAAAATCCCCAGCCTTCATTTACACGGAGGGAGGATTTAGAAACATGGACACCTATCCCCAAATGACCGCTCAGGACTACCTGTGTGCCTCTGAGGAGTCAAGGGTTTTCCCAAATGTGTGTTTATGCACTGTAACAAATGTTTATGTATGGAAAACAAGAAATCTATTTTTGTTAGAATGCTAGCACAGTACACTTTCAAAATTAATTCATAGTTGATGCATAAAGTCTTTCATTCTGTAAACATGATCCCCAAAAAGATCTCCTTTCTGAATCTGGAACAGACAACTAAAAAACAAAAATGACAAATCAGTGGAAAAAGCACTGAGTCAATAAAACCAATGAAGCACTTCAAAACTGTAAATGCAATGAAAGAACGATTGAAATATCAGATGTTCTTATGCTAAAAAAAAAAAAAAAAAAAAAAAAGGGTAACGGCCATACTCCACGGAAACACACTCTGACCTCATTTACGAATTAGTGCAGTTTCTAAATGAATAAATAAATAGGTACTAGGACAACAATAGTGTACTACTGCGGTGGGAAGAATTTCATTGAAATCAATGAAATGTGGTATTATATATTTTTAAATGACACTTGTGTAGTATACAAAGAATGAGCATAAAGAAATTTTTCTTTGCAAAGGCCTGGCATAGAATTTAATTCTAATTTTCTTGAGGCTGATGAGTACCACATTAAATTTCATAATCTAGAGGCAGATGGGTGGTACCTTACACATGAAAGGACAGCATGCTGAAGGCCACAGTGTCAACCATCTGTCTGGAAAGATACCTCATAGAAAGAGAGCCCCAGGTAGGTGGGCATCAGGCAAGCTCGCGCTAGCACCCTGCACACTCAGGTAACAGTTGTAGTGCACTGATGACATTCATATTTATTTAATGTAAACTTTTAAAAATTTATGTCCAATATTAAATTATATTTATACTTACAATGTGGCAAGGAGAGATATTTGCTGCTCTGACCAAGCATTACTCAATTTTGCTATTTGTCTTTGTGCATCTCGGCATGAGTGTAAAAACAGAATGCGGATGCAGCTTGTACTGCATGTTCACCTCTAGGGTACCTGCACTGCCTAACATGAGCGTTCTTCCACATTTCCCCCCAGACATTTTTATGGTATTGGCCAGACCTGTTACTCTTACTATCCAGAGAAAAATATCAGAATCACTGGAGTCTCCAATAAATGCCCAAACTGCTTTTGTTACCTGAAAAAAACACACTCATTCATTTGATTTATTGCAAGGCACATCAAATGAAATATCTAGGTATCCCCTGGATCAGGTATATGTTATAAAAAATCTACTTATCATATTGTAGCACTCTTTTTGTTGCTCTAGCCATAAAATATAAACAACCATACTGTTACATTTGACCCACAATCTTACAATTGCATTAGTGGATGGCTGAATTTTTGTGTTGTAGAGTGATGAATCTTTTTATAAAACTAAATTTAAAGTCCCCTTGGAATCAAACTATATTAAAAATTATATAGCAACTTAGCAGTTTATAACAAACCCTGATAGAGGTTCAGATTCCCCTTCTTCTGTTGCTTTCATAATGAAAGAAAAATACTATTAATGAAGCATCAAGTTGTACACTAAGTCAAAGAAAAGTAAACAAGAAACGAGTGGGAAGCATGTTTAAAGAGCATGATTTTATCCAAAGCAGCGATTTCCAGTGGACTTACATATACTGACTTAAGAATTCATCTCACCACTATCTCAGAGCTATGACAAGAGGGCAATAAAATTAATAGGTCAAAATAAAACCATTCCTGAGTCTCCATTAGCAAAGTAGAAGAGGGCATGGATAACGTCTCACCTCTAAGACTTTGTTCAAAATACTACCTTTTCCATGAGGTCTGCCATGATCTCCCTACTTTAAATCCATTGCATCCATGTCCCCAACTCCTAAATCGCCTTACCCTGCTCTACTTTCACTTTCTGCTCTAGCACTTACCATCTTCTAACAACTATGTCATTGGCTTTAATATTACTGATTTATGATGCATTTTTTTCTATCTCTTCCCAGTAGATTCTAACCTCTACAAGGGCAGGAGTATTTGTGATACTAGGCACCCCCCCCCCGCCCCCGTGTGCATAGAACAGGGCCTGGCACGGAGCCAGCACCCCATGAAATTAGCTGAGTGAGGAAAGGAACCTAACTGTGATTTATGCCCAGAAATTGAGCCTGAGTATGAACCTTTAAGTCAGAACAGTGGCATAAAAAGTCACCTGTGATTCTGTAAAGATCATATTTACCTTTTCTATACAAGGGTTATACCTTTAAATCCATCACACACAATAACTTCAATTATGACTTTTGGTTTTCCAGTTGTCTCTATAAAACCCCCTGGAGCAGACTCCCATTCCTTTGAGCAGCAAAGGCTAATGCAATTCTAATAAACACACTAACATTTATACTTAGTTTTGAGTGCTTACTTTCTTCTCTGCTACAAT
>JAQZBX010088402.1:0-12750 GCA_029593785.1 Cabassous unicinctus
CTTAGAGAGAGGCCACATTTCAGCAACAAGGAGGCTCTCAGATGGCAACTCTTTGGCACCCCATAACAGTAGGCCAAGTTTCAATTATAAGAGCAAAGACTCCTAAGGCTAGTCATCAATAACAAGAACCCAACAGTGGGCCATCCTCTTTTGCTGTACACTGTCCCTGCATTCAGGGGACAGTTGCTGCTCCCTTGGCGAATGTGGCAGATATCCCCAGCCTTGGAATTAGTATTCCCTCATTTATTGAGTGATTGTCTATCCACCATAAGCGTACACCATCCCTCGATCATTTGAACAATTTTATAAAACTTTCTTGTATGAACTTACTCCCATGAATCCACCATTACCACACCACCCACAAATGATCCTCTGCAGGCCACATTGTAACCCTACTGTGATCTAAACCTTCCTTGGAGATGAAGTCCCTATAATAACCAAATACAATTAATAGGAAAATGAAACAATAATGGTAAGTTTAAATGCAAGAGATAAAATACAAGGAAACCCAGAAAATAGAACTAAAAATAAAATATAATTAACAGATTGGGACATTCAAAAAAAGAAAATGGGAAAAAACAAAAGAATTTAAAATAATTTTTTTAACTTTTTCTCCTTGTATCGCTGCAATATAAGATGTCCAGTATGTACTGTGACACCTTCCCGTTTCATTCCCCAATGTGTCCCAAATTTTCATTTAGTTTTAAAAGACAATTTAGGTGACAGCAAAGGCACTCATGGAATAGTTGAAATACCCATATATCCAACCACCCTCTCCTTACCCCACCCCATATTAAAAACTTTTCTTTGCGTGGATGGTAGCTTTGTTATAACTGTTATACAGATATTGAAACATAGCTACTAAACTTTGTTAATGGTTTACAGTATAGTTTACAATTTAGACGGTACAGTTTAATAATTTTTTATGATATTTACCATATCCTGGGTCCATTACTGTAAGGTAATGAAAAACATTTCCCATGACCCCTCAATACCCTGTATGATCTTTCCTGTTCCTTCCTCCCCATTGCCCTTGGTCATATGACACTCTCCTGCTTTGACTCATGGGATTACAAGATTCATAGTTAAATTCCCTGTGTATTCTAACCTGCGCTTCCTAATCTATTCAACTGTTAACCCTGCAACACCAAACCCAGTAATATCACTACCTATCTGTCTTATCCTTCAATATGCAACTATACTCAATCACTTTACCATAGATTATGTCCATATGAGTAATGGCTCACAACCTACTCTTCTCTCTCTCTCCCTTGTTAACCTATCTATCAGACAGTGGTTCTCAATATTGCTCACTTTCCACAATTCAAATCAGTGAGGTCATAAATGGTACATCTTTCACTGCCTCGCTTTCTTCACTCAACATATGGTCTCCAAGATTCATCCATATTATTCCATGTGTTAGCATTTTATTCTTTCTCACAGCTGAGTAATATTCCATTGTATGTATGTACCACACTTTGCTTATCCATTCATCTGTTGATGGGCACCAGGGCTGATTCCAACTTTTGGCAATTGTGATCAATGCCCCTCTGAACATTGGTGTGCACATATCTGTTTGTCTCTGTTTTCCTCTGGGTATATATCCAGCAGTGGAATTGTTGGATCATTCTGAAGATTTCTTGTTAGTTTACTGAGGAATCACCAAACTGTCCTCTACAGTGGCTGGACCATTCCACAATCTCATCACAAGTGGATGAGTGTTCCTTTTCCTCCAAATCCTCTCCAACACATATTCTTCTGTTTTTTTAATAGCTGCCATTCTGATGGGTGTAAGATGGCATGTAAATGGGGTTTTGATTTTCATTTCCCTAATAGCTTTTGATACTGAGAATTTTTTCATGTGCTTTTTAACCATTTGTATTTCTTCCTTGAAGAAGTGTCTTTCCAGGTCACTTGCCCATTTTTTAAACGGGTTGTTTGTCTTTTTATTTTTGAAGTGTAGGATTTCTTTATATATGCAGGATATTAGGCTCCTATCAGATATATGATGTATTAGTCAGCCAAAGGGGTGCTAATGTGAAATACCAAAAATGGGTTGGTCTCTATAAACGGTATTTATTTGGGGTAGATGTACACAGACACCAGGAAATAAAGCGTTATGTTTCTTCTCTCACCAAAATCCATTGCCACGTGTTGGAGCAAGACAGTTGCCGATATTTGTCAGGGTTCAGGCTGCTTAGGTTCTTCTATTCCTGGGGCTGCATTTCTCTCTGGGCTTAGATCTTGTTTCCTCCACAAGCTCAGCTGTAGAAGATCAGGCAAACACCTCACTTCTCTACTCCTGGGGCTTTCTTTCCAACATCAAATCTGCTTCTCAAAAACTGCAAAAACTATGTTCTTTGCCTTGCCTCTTATATTCAATTCCCCACCAACCAAGGAGTGGGGCTCAATGTCCTACTGACATAGCCCATTCAACACCCTAATCATATCTTAATCATGCCCAGATTAGCAGAGCAGTTTACAAGCATGATCCAATTATATTTTTGGAATTAATAATTACATCAAACTGCCCAACTGCAACATATGGTTGCCAAATATTTTCTCCCATTGGGTAGGCTGCCGTTTTATTTTCTTAATAATGCCCTTTGAAGTCCAGAAGTTTATAAATTTGATGAGATCACATTTATCTTTTTTTTTATTTCTTTCTGCTTGTGCTTTGGCTGTGAAATTCATGAAACCATTTTCTTTTACAAGTTCCTGTAGATGCTTCCCTACATTATCTTCCAAGATCATTATGGTTTTGGCTCTTATATTTAGATCTTTGACCCTTCTTGAGTTGATTTTTTACAAGGTTTGAGGTGGTATTCTTCTCTCATTCTTTTGGATATGGATATCCAGTTCTCTAAGCACCACTTTTTAAAAAGGCCATTCTCTTCCAATTGAGTGGGTTTTGTGGCCTTGTCAAATATCAGTTGGCTGTTTATGAGAGGATCTATATCAGAACTCTCAATTCGGTTCCATTGGTCAGTAGGTCTATCCTTGGGCCTACACTATGTAGTTTTTATCACTGTAGCTTTGTAGTATGTTTTAAAGTCAGGTAATATGATATCTCCTACTACATTTTTCCTATTCAATATGTGTTTCTCAATTCGGGGCCTTTTACTTCTCCAAATATATTTTGTGGTTAGTTTTCAAGTTCCTTAAAAATACACTGTTGATTTTTATTGAGATTGCATTAAGTCTGCAGATTAGTTTGTGTAGGATGAACACCTTGATGATGTTTAGTCTTCCTATCCATGAATCGAGAATATTTTTCATTTATTTAAGTCTTCTTTGGTTTCCTTTAACAGTGTTGTGTAGTTTTCTGTAAATAAGTGTTTTACATCTTTAGTTAAATTCATTCCTAAGTATTTGATTGTTAGTTACTATTGTAAATGGTATTTTTTTCTTTATTTGCTGTGCAGATTGTTCATTATTGGTGTACAGAAATGTTATTGGTTTTTGAGCATTGATCTTATAGCCTGCAACATTACTGAACTCCTTTATAAGTTCTAGAAGCTTTGTTGTAGACTTCTCAGGGCTTTCTATGTATAGGATCATGTCGTCTGCAAATAATGAAATTTTTACTTCTTCTTTTACCATCTGGGTGCCTTTTATATCCTTTCCTTGTGTCAGTGCTCAAGCAAGTACTTCTAAGGCAATGTTAAATAAGATTGGTGATAGTGGGCATGCTTGTTTTGCTCCTGATCTCAGAGGGAAGGCTTTTAAGATTTCATCATTGAAGATGATGTTAGCTTTGGGTTTTTCATATATACCCTTTATCATATTCAGAAAGTTTCCTTCTATTCCTATCTTTTGCAGTGTTTTTATCAGGAAAGAGTGCTGTATTTTGTCGGTTGCTTTTTCTGCATCTATAGAGATGATCATGTGAATTTTTTAAAATTCAATCTGTTTATGTGGTGTATTACAATGGTTGATTTTCTTATATTGAACCATCATTGCATACCCTGGATGAATCCCACTTGGTCATGGTGTATAATCCTTTTGCTATGTTGTTGAATCTGATAAGGAACTATTTTGTTGAGGATTTCATCATCGGGGTTCATTAGAGAACAAAAGTCATAGGAGAATTTTGGAGGCTGGGAAATCTTTGTACACTGAGTTCCTGATTTTTAATTTGTGTATATGTGGATTCTCTCTCTTTGTAAGAATGAGTTTGATTTTTTTTCCAATATATTCTAAAAAAAATTACAATATCTAATAAGAGCAGGTATTTATATATGGATACCTGCATCACAATCTCTCTGCACTCATGAACAGCCCAATGATGTCCAGAAAATAAGGAATGGTTTCCTTGAAACAAAATCTGGAGCCTTCTAAATATTCAGTAAAAAATCTTGGAAAAAGATCTCCTCATAATTATCGATTTACCTACATTCCTTTTTAAAAGTAACATTTTCTTTCAATCTCATATCCGTTCCAGTTCATAATTTTAAAATAAAGACCTTTACAACAGTTTCAAAAAAGCAATTCATTGTAAATTTTGCCCACGTGATGTCTAATGGGATCACATATCAATAAAAACTGATAGATAAACAAGTTGTTCAAGGACTGCCAGAAAACACCTACGTATGTCAGTGCCAAAAAGTGGATGGAGAGGTGAAAAATCCTTCTTTATTCTTCCAGTTTTTCTATATTTATTTTAGAGCTATTGAAATGGTTTTATAAATATTGAAGAGATGAATACACACCACTGTGAATATACCAAGGACCAGGAAATGTGCACATTGGATAAAAAAGATATTAGCTTATTGTGTATCAATCAAACAGATTCGTTTTAAAAATCCTGTTGATGAGAGGAATTGTACACATAAGTTGAGCCATGGATAATATTAATTAGTCGTGTTTCAGAAATGCTCTGGCCAATATTTGATATTGAAGAACAATTCACTTTTCTGCTTTAGATGGGACCGTTCTAAGTTGTTATGCCCCTTTATTTTCTAAAGCTATGATTTCTGCTCTAGATTTCAAATTATATATGTTCATGTATGATTGAGAGTCATCAGTAAAACTACATATTAACAAAGGAGGTTGGTGAGAGACAGGTATGAAGCTTTGGAATTACTGATATCTCTAAAGTTGTCTTCCTTTTGTGTTTCTTCATTTGTTGGAGGCTATTATCACACATGCGTAAAATGGAGGGCGGTACACTATGCTTGATTGTTTAGGTCCTTCACTTTTATGAACCATTCCTCTCCTCCTAAATATCTTGCAAACATTTGAGTCACTCCTTGTCACCTTGTGGACCCTACAAGTCCCTTTTTCTCTTCTGGCTTTCGGTAAGGTTGTTCATAATCCATAGGAGAAATTTGGAGGCTGGGAGCTATTTGGCTCTGAGTTCCCTGGTTTTCATTTGTGTATATGTGGACTCTGTTTCTTTGTAAGAATGAGTTTGATTTTATTTCCAATACTTTCTAAAAAATGAAAATATGTCATAAGAGCAGGTATTTATATATGGACACTTACATCACAAACTCTCTGGCCTGGAGAATACCCAAAGATGTCAAGAAAATCAGGAATGGTTTCCTTGAAACTAAATCCAGTGCCTTCTAAACATTCATTAAGCATTCGTGAAATCATGGAAAAAGATCTCCTCAGAATTATCAATTTACCTACACTCTCATTTAAAATTAATATTTACTTGAAATCTTATATCTGTTTCAGTTATAATTTTAAAACAAAGACTGATTCAACAGCTTTAAAAATGCCATTCATTGTTCAATTTGTCTACATGATTTAGTATTTGATCACATATCAATAAAAGTGGTAAATGAACAAAAAAGGTTGTTCAAGGGCAGTCAGAAAAACACATATAAGGCAGTGTCAAGGAATGGATTGAGATGTGTATAATTTCTTCTTTATTCTTTTGGTATTGCTTTAATTATTGTAATTATTATAGAGCTATTAAAATTTTTAATAACAATTGAAGAGATGAGTGTACACCCCTCAGAATATACCAAGAACCAGGAAATGAACACATGGGATAAAGAAGATATTGGTTTAATATGTCTCAATAAAACAAATTTGATTCAAAATCGTGGGGATGTCAGGAATTGTACACCCAAGTTGAGCCATGGATAATAGTTATTAGTCGAGTTTCAGAAATGCTCTGGCAAATTTTTAAAAATAAATCAGAATGCAAGTTTCACCTGGAGATGTGACGACTGTTAGGTGTTATACCATTTATTTTCTAAGTTCATGATTTCTGCTCTAGACTTCATATTTGTTTATGCACATGTATGACTGATACACATCACAAATATATATATAGATAAAAAGAGAGTTTTGAGAGACAATATGAAACTTTCAAATTACCTATTTTCCTTAAGTGTTTTCCTTTAGTGTTTCTTCAGTGTTGGAGGCTATAAACATGAATGCATAGAATGGACGGCTTTACACTCTGCTTGTTGAATTAGTTTTTGACTTTTATAAATCATTCCTCTCCCCCATGATATCTTGTAAACATTTGAGTCAGTCTTTGTCACATTGTGCACCCTACAAGTCCCTATTTGTATTCTGGGTGTTGACAAGGTCCTTCATAAGCCATAGGGGAAATTTGGAGACTTGGAGGTATTTGTACTCTGCGTTCCTGTGCTTTCATTAATCTATATGTAGATTCTGTTTCTTCATAAGAATGAGTTTTATTTTATATCCAATACTT
Organism: Cabassous unicinctus; assembly: GCA_029593785.1. Taxonomy (NCBI): domain Eukaryota; kingdom Metazoa; phylum Chordata; class Mammalia; order Cingulata; family Chlamyphoridae; genus Cabassous; species Cabassous unicinctus. The sequence goes on from JAQZBX010088402.1 coordinate 6,683, forward strand.
TCTAAAAAATTACAATGTGTCAATAGAGCAAGTATTTTTATATGAAAACCTGCCTCACAATATCTCTGCACTCGAGAACTGCCCAATGATGTCCAGAAAATAAGAAATGGCTTACTTGAAACAAAATCTGGAGCCTTCTAAACATTCATTAAGCGATCATGAAATCATGGAAAAAGATCTCTGAATTATCAATTTACCTCCACATCCATTTAAAATTAACATTTTCTTTCAATCTAATATACATTTCAGTACATAATTTTAAAATAAAGATGTTTTCACCATCTTTAAAAAAACATTCATTGTTCACTTTGTCTTCATGATTTATTATTTGATCACATATCAATAAAACTGATATATAAGCAAAAAAATTTGTTCATGGACAGCCAGAATAACACCTGTGTATGTCAGGGCCAACAAATGGATTGAGATGTGAATAATTTTTTTCTTTATTCTTCTGGCATTTCTTTATTTGTTAAAATTATTATAGAGCTATTGAAAAGGTTTAATAATGATTGAAGTGATGACTGCACACCACTCTGAATATACCAATGACCAGGGAATGTACACTTTGTTAAAAATATATATACATTTAATAAGTCTAAATAAAACAAATTTGTTTTAAAAATCATGGGGATGTCAAAAATTGTACACCCAAGTTGACCTCTGGATAATAGTTATTAGTCATGTTTCAAAAATGCTGTGGCTAATTTTTCAAAATAAATCAAAATTCAAATTTATCCTGGAGATTAGTGCATGGAACCATTGAAAGGTGTTATGCCCCTTAATTTTCTAAGGTCGTGATTTCTGCTGTAGACTTCAAGTTTATGTTTTTTCATGTATGAATGATATAAATCACTAAAAATATATATTAAGAGAAAGAGGGCGGTGAGAGACAATATGGTGCTTTGGATTTACCTTTTCTCTAAAATGGTCTTCTTTTGTGCTTTCTTATTGTTGGAGGGTATAATTAATCATGCATAGAATGGAGGTCGGTATACTGTTTGATGGATTAGGTACTTGACATTAATGAACCATTCCAGTAGCCAAAGATATCTTGTAAACATTTGAGTCACTCTTTCCCACATTTTGGGAATACAAACCCCTTTTTCTCTTCTGGATGTTGGCAAGGTACGTCATAAAACATAGGAGAAAATTGGAGGCTGGAAGCTATTTGTAGTGTGAGTTTCTGGATTTTAATTTTTGTATATGTGTTTTCTGTTTCTTTGTAAGAATGAGTTTGATTTAATTTACCAACTTTTCTAAATAATTACAATATATCATAAGGGCAGGTATTTATATAAGGATACCTGCATTAGAATCTCTCTGAAATCAAGAACAGCACAATGATGTCCAGAAAATCAGGAATGGTTTCCTTGAAACAATACCCTGTGCCTTCTAAATTTTTATTAAACAATCGTGAAATCATGGAAAAAGATCTCCTAAGTATTACTGATTTACCTACACTCCCTTTTAAAATTAACATTTCCTTTCAATCAATTATTCATTTCAGTCATAATTTTAAAATAAAGACCGATTCAACAGCTCTAAAAAGCCATTCATTGTTCAATTTGTCCACATGATATCATATGGGATCACGTATCAATAAAACTGATAAATAAATAAAAAAAATTGTTCAAAGGCAGCCAGAAATACTCTTATGTATGTCAGTGTCAAGAAATGGATTGAGATGTGAATAATTTCTCCTTTATTCTTCTGGTATTTCTTTATTTATTTTAATTATTATAGAGCTATTGAAAAGGTTTAAAAATGATTGATGTGATGATTAGATGGCACTCTGAATATACCAATGCCCAGGTAATGTGCACATTGGATAAAAAAGGTATTGGTTTAATATGTGTCAATAAAACATATTTGTTTTAAAAATCAGGGGATTTAAAGAATTGTAAACCCAAATTGATCGATGGATATTAGTAATTAGTCGAGTTTCAGTAATGCTTTGACCAATTTTTAAAAATGAATCACAATTCAAGTTTCTGCTGGAGACAGGACCACTGTAAAGTGTATACCTTTTATTTTCAAAGATTGTGATTTCTGCTATATATTTCTTGTTTATGTATGTTCATGTATGACTGTTATCCATCACTAAAAATATATATTAATAGAAAGAGGGTGATGAGAGTTAATATGAAGCTTTGGATTTTTATGTTTCTCTAAAGTGTCTTCCTTTTTTGTTTCTTCATTGTAGGAGGTTATAATCATGCATGCATAGAATGGATGCCAGTATACTCTGTTTGATGGATTAGTTCCCTGTCTTTTATGAACCATTCCTCTCCCCCATGATATCTTGTAAACATTTGAGTCATTCTTTGTTACCTTGTGGTCCCCACGATTCCCCATTTATATTCTGGGTGTTGGCAAGATCCTTCATATGCCATAGGAGTCATTTGGAGACTTGTTGATATTTGTACTCTGAGTTCTTGTGTTTTCATTTGTCTGTATGTGGATTCTGTTTAATTTTAAGACTGAGTTTGATTGTTTTTCCAATAATTTCTAGAAAATTACAATATATCATTAGAGAAGTTATTTATATGTGGATTCCTGCATCAAAAACTCTCTGCACTTGAGAATAGCCCAATGATTTCCAGAAAATCAGGAATGGTTTCCTTGAAACAGAATATGGAGCCCTCTAAACATTCAGTAAACAATCATGAAAACATGGGAAATGATCTCCTCAAATTATCAATTTAATTAAAATCTCTTTTAAAATTGACATTTTCTTTCAGGCTACTATCTGTTTCAGTTCATAATTTTAAAATAAAGATTTTTTCAACAGCTTTAAAAAAGCCTTTCTTTGTTCACTTTATCCACATGATGTAGTATGTGATCACATATCAATAAAACTGATAGATAAACAAAAAAATTTGTTCCAGGACAGCCAGAACAATATTTATAATTGTCCTTGTCAGCAATTGGATTGAGAGCTGAATAATTTCTTCTTTATTCTTCAGTTATTTTCTTTCTTTATTAAAATTATTATAGAGATATTGAAAAAGTTTAATAATGTTTGAAGTGATGGATGCACACCACTGTGAATATACCAATGACCAGGGAATGTACACATTGGATTAAAGAAGATATTGGTTTAATATATCTCAATAAAACAGATTTGTTTTAAAAATCATGGGGATGTCAGGAAATGTACACCCAGATGGAGCCATGGATAATAGTTGTTAATCATGTTTCAGAAATACTCTACTCAATTTTTAAAAATGAATCACATTTCAAGTTACTGCTGGATATGTGTGTATGGGAACTCTGTAAGGTGTTATGCCCCTTTATATTCTAAGATTTTGATTTCTGTTCTAGAATTCAAGTTAATGTATGTTCCTTTATGATTCATATGAATTTCTAAAAATATACATTAACACAAAGTGGGTGGTGAGAGTCAACTATGAAGCTTTGGAATTACCTTTCTCTCTAAATTGGTATTCCTTTTGTGATTCTTCATTTTGGAGTCTATATTCATATGTGAATTTAAAGGTGGGTTGTACACTCAGATTGATTGATCAGGTCCTAGACTTTTATAAAACATTCCTTTCCCCCATGATATCTTGCAATCATTTGAGCCACTCTTTGTCACCTTGTGGACCCTACAAGTCCTTTTTTCTCTTTGGGATGTTGGCAAGTTCCTTTATAAGGCAGAGGACAAATTTGGAGCCCGGGAGCTCTTTGTACTCTGAGTTCCTGAGGTTTCATTTGTTTCTATGTGGATACTGCTTCTTAGTAACAATGAGTTTGATTTTTATTTCCAATACTTTGTAAAATATTACAATATGTCATAAGAGCAAATATTTATATATGAATACCTGCATCACAATATCTCTGCACTTGAGAACAGCCCAATGATGTCCCCAAATCGAGAATCATTTCCCTCAAACAAAATCCGGAGTCTTCTAAGCATTCAGATAGCAATCACGAAATTATGGGAAAAGCCCTCCATTGAATTTTCGACTTGTGCACAATCCCTTTTGAAATAAGCATTTTATTTCAATGTAATATCTGTTTCAGTTCTTAATTTTAAAATAAAGTCCTTTTCATCACCTTTAACAAAGCCATTCATTTTTCACTGTGTCCACATGTTGTAATGGGATGACATATCAATAAAACTGATAGATAAACAAAATAGGTGTTCATGGACAGCCAGAAAAACACCTATTTATGTCAGTGTCAACAAATGAATGAAGAGTTGAAAAATTTCTTCTTTATTTTTCTGGTTTTTATTTATTTATTATAATTATTTTACAGCTATTGAAAATGATTAATAATGATTGAAGTGATACAGGCACACCACTGGGATTATACCAAGGACCAGAGAATGTTCACATTGGATAAAAAAGAAGTTGGTTTAATATGTCTCAATAAAACAGATTTGTTTTAAAAATCGTGGGGATTTCAGGAATTGTACACCCAAGTTGAGCCAGAAATAATAGTTACTAGTCGTGTTTCAGAATCGCTCTGGACAATTTTTAAAAATGAATCACATTTCATGTTTCTGCTGGAGATGTGTGTATGCGACCACTGTAAGCTGTTATGCCCCTTTATTTTCTAGTGTCGTGATTTCTACTCTAGATTTGGATATATGTATGTACATGTATGATTGATATACATCACTAAAATATATATCAATTGAAAGAGGTTGGTGGGAGACAAATATGAATCTTTGCTCTTACCTATTTCTCTAAAATGGTATTCCTTTTGTCTTTCTTCATTCTTGGATGCTATAATTACGCTTGCATAGAATGGAGGGTGGTAGACTCTGCTTGATGAATTAAGTCCTTGATTTTTATGAAGCATTTCTCTCTGCCATGATACCTTGTAAATTTTGAGTCATTTATTGTCACCATGTGGCCCCTACAAGTCCCTTTTTCTCTTCTAGGTGTTGGCAAGGACCTTCAAAACCACAGGAGAAATTTGGAGGCAGGGAGCTATTTGTACTCTGAGTTCCTGGGTCTTCATTTGTGTATAGGTGGATTCTGTTTCTTTGTAAGAATGATTTTGATTTTATTTACAATACTTTCTATAAAATTACAACATGTCATAAGGGCAGGTATTTATATATGGATACCTGCATAACCATCTCTCTGAACTCAAGAACACCCCAGTGATTTCCAGAAATCCAGGAAAGGTTTCCTTGAAATAAAATCCAGAGCCTTCTAAACATTCAGTAAATAATCATGAAATCATGGAAACGATCTATTCAGAATTATCAATTTATCTACACTCCCTTTTAAAATTAATATTTTCTTTCAATTTAATATCCATTTCGGTTCATAATTTAAAATAAATACCTTTTCAAGAGCTTTAAAAAAGTCTTTCATTGTTCACTTTGTCCACCTGATGTAGTATGCGATCACATATCAATAAAATGGATAGATAAACAATAAATGTTTTTCAAACACTGCCAGAAAAACACCTATGTATGTCGGGGTCAACTAATGGATTGGGAGGTAAATAATTTCTTATTTATTCTTCTGGTGTTTCTTTCTTAATTATCATTATTATACAGCTATTGAAAAGGTTTAATAATGGTTGAAGAGATATATGCACACTTCTATGAATAAAGCAAGGACCAGGGAATGTACACATTGGATAAAAAAGATATTGATTTAATAACTCTCAATAAAAGAGATTTGTTTTAAAAATCACAAATTTCATTTGTGATGTCAGGAAATGGACACCCAAGTTGAGCAGTGGTTAATATTTATTTGCTGTGTTTCAGAAATGCACAGGCCAATTTTTAAAAAAGAATCACATTTCAAATTTCTGCTGGAGATGTGTGTGTGGGAACACTCTAATGTGTTATGCACCTCTACTTTCTAAGGTCATGATTTCTGCTCTAGTCTTCAAGTTTATGCATGTTCATGAATGACTGATACAAATCACAAAAAACATATGTTATGATATAGAGTGTGGTGAGAGACAAATACGAAACTTTGGAAGAACCAGTTTTCTAAAGTGGTCTTCCTTTTCTGTTTCATCAATTTTGGAGGATAAAATCATGCATGCATAGATTGGAGGGCGGTCCACTCTCCTTGATGGATTAGGTC